>JAQIWO010000741.1:0-12520 GCA_034695405.1 Entomobrya muscorum | reverse complement strand
TTTTTTTTGTGGGATGAACCATATCATTTATTTGACTGTGATGATATATCTTCTTCTCTCTATACTGCTCACCCGGTAAAAAGCCAAAGAAAGCAAGACAACCACAGAAAAAATCACGAAATATATTTTTTACAAGAGACAATACACAACAACCATATAACAGCAGCATACACATCAATAACTCTTTTGCAGTTATATTTGGTAGGTCATGACACAACGAGAACGACCACATCACAACACAAACCATTTATGAGTTTTCTCCACCATGGCCTGCAAATATATTCTTTATTGCCTTTTTATGGGATTGTTGTTACACAATAAACTAGACAAACTGTCATAGATATTTTTAGGCATACAGAGAGACGGAGAGCCGCAGCATATTTCTCACGGAGTCAAGCAAACTTTTTTATAATTTTATTTTATTTTTTATGTGATCATCACTTATTTTTGTTGAGTGCAGAGCACACACAGGAAATCATTGAAATGCAAGAGAGCTGCCATGTCATAAAAACATATTACCAAATAGTTTCTTAGACATATGTTTTTCTAGCGAGAGACAAAGTAAAAAAAATGCATCTAAAATCCGCATGGCCTATATATTCCATCATCATCGTCTATAATCTCCCATTGCTCAACAATGCACACACTCACACAATAGCCGGGTTTTTGTGTGTATATAAAATGCATTGTTAGAATAATATAGTATTTGTACCAGTAACTGAGCTAACGCACATATAATACTAAAATCCTAATCCAAATCCAATCCACTAAAACCACCACACCACACACAGCTAAAGGTCTACTTTTGAAACCAAACTAGTAGTTTTTCATCAATGAAATAAATCTTTAAAAAAATATATATTGTCTTCAGAAAAAAACCTTTGTATATTTCTTGGGCGAATGCACACACACAGACAATGGCACCGTACCATATATACACAATACACAGTTGAAAGCCCTGCAGGAGAAGAAAATTCACTCATTCATTGAGTTATTTCTCCCTTCTACCAAGAACATACAATAATACACAAACAATGATGATGATACATCTTCCTAAAAACTTGTTTTTACACCATTTACAAATAATCTTGAAAAAAAGTCCACATAAAAATTTTGTATACATTGTTGTTATTATGATCACATCACATCAGTCTTGTGTGTGAACTACACGCAATAGACGCAGACAGGACAGGACACAACACATCAAACTATCACTGATAATCATAACAGCCCTAAGAACAACCAAAACCAAACAACCACACCAATAATA
Source organism: Entomobrya muscorum (assembly GCA_034695405.1). Lineage (NCBI taxonomy): Eukaryota > Metazoa > Arthropoda > Collembola > Entomobryomorpha > Entomobryidae > Entomobrya > Entomobrya muscorum. Next base: position 11,250 of record JAQIWO010000741.1, on the reverse strand, counting down.
ACAATAAAAATGTAATAATAAATCGCGATGTCGTTTTTATTTTGCACGTAATATAATATATAATGTGCACACAGGTGTATCATCTCTACTTTAGAGGGACTACTCCTTGTTGTTATCATTTATTTTTTATCATATAATTACCATTCTAAAATAAAGTTTTTACCTGAAAAATATTTTGTCCTTAAAAACTTTTAAAGATTTTTTTTCATTAATTTTTGTCTCTCTTACTCTTTTTATCTTTCATTTTTTGTGTTCATTCATTCACTTTTTAATCATTATTATGATCATCTTTTTCTATGTAGATTTTCTTGAGTCTTGTTTGTAAAAGTTTTACTATTAGTACTGGTGGCAGTTAAAGGATTGATGACCATAATGACTGGAGAATAAAATCTTGTTAAAAGATCATTTATCAAATTGAAAAGTCGTGGTGGTGGATTGGCTTGGTGATGTTTATGATGACCATGAGGATCAAAAGTATATCTACCTATGTGCCTAGTGAAAACAATGATGCGTGCTCCATCACAAGAGCAAATACTAATAATATTATGGAGGGAGAGTTTTTAATGAGCTGTGATTTGACATGGTCGATGGTAGTGGCGGTGGCTGTGGAGTGATGATGATGCTGTGCTGTGATGCTCATCACACGACGACGACGTCGACCTCAAAGGAGCCGTCCCCTTTTTTTCATAATAATAATATATTTATTTCCACCTCGCAACCAAACCATATACCACCGCCAAGCCACTTGACTCTTGTCTTGACGAGGATGACGAAGTAGGCGAAAAATGGGCATGAATCATGACGAAGCTCATCATGATGGAGATGGAGACGTCTTTGTTTGTTTGTTGTTTGTGTTTGTGTGTGTGTGTTAGGATGTGAAGTACAAGATGCTAAATTGGACTCATTGTTCTGTCTGTCTTCAAGTCTTTTTTACTTGTTGTTGTGTGCATGATGATTACTATTATGATGATGATGGCTCTCTCAAGTAGCTCACTGGAACAATGGTAATAGTAGTAATAATAATGGCACTATAAGTATAATGCGAGTTACATGTTGTAAGTACGTCTGCATTAATCATAATGTTCCCTCCAGTGATTTTCGTAAAGTAAAAAGTGTACCTACACAGACATCAAAATGAAAGCGTTTACACTAATATTTATGTCACGGAATACATTTGTCAGAAGACGAAATACTAAAAAAAATATGATGACTTCACTCAAATCTTTCTTTTTTTGGGTGCTGCTACTGGACAAGTATATTAAAAACTTACACGTCTAATTTTGTAATCTCAAGTAGCCCCGATATATATTTCAATCGCTCTAAAGAATAAAAAATCTCTGGATTCATAAATCATCAAATAATCTTTGTGGTTTGTTTGTTTATTTATTTATTTAGATGCGGTGTCTTGGCTTGGCTTGGCTTTGGCTTGGCTATTAGCATTCAATTGTCTGAATTGGCCTACATTGCGTAGAACTCGCCATTATAAACATCAAGCCAAAGCCAAGCCATATAACAAGTAGTAGTAGACAACCAAAATAATATATTATTTTAAAGACTCTTTAAATACAAACGATCATCATGATACTCAAGCATGATACATGCAAGACAAACGATTGAGATTGATTGAACCAATTTCTTTCTTTTTTAAACAATTAAGTAGTAAAAAATATTTAGATCGTGTATACATGTAAAACGTACTAGCAACAGCGCATTTTATTTTTCTAATACAAACTATCATAATAATATTATTTTTTGATGATGACAAACGCTTATCATGATGATGCTCTCCTTCCTTATACACATAGACACAGGCCAGGCCATTACTCTCATTTGAGCACCATCATTATAGCCTTATGGCTATAAAAAAATCTACAACAGCAGACGGTACAGTACAAGACACACACGCATCTCACATCTTGTTAGTCGCATTGTTTAAAATATGCGACAACAATACAGACAATCATCTCATATCCTCTCTCTCTCAGTGTGCTACCAACACTACTACTCTCTTTTACAAGCAGTTTAAATTATATGCAAATTAGCGCTGATGTCTTGTGAATTTGCAACAATGAAAAAGATGAGAGAGCTTTTTATTATTTTGGGGGGATGATGATGATGATGATGATGCTGGGGATATACGATTATCATTATCATCGTCACGCATCCAACGAGTGATCACATGTATCGAGAAATGACTACATTACTCATTCATAATTAGAGTATCAAATTTTTAAATTATACTTGCGCTGTTGCGCGTGTACTGTGTTTATTTGTGTGTGTGTGGCTGGTTGATGATAAGTATATACGTTTTTAAAATATGATGCAATCTGTGCAACAATAACAATAATATTATAACAACGTGCACTTCCTTACATACCTACATACAAACCAGACATGTCACAAAAAACTCCATTAAGATATGACATGTCCCTCTCTTCTTTTCATATTAAAAGATTTTTTTCTTGACCATTTTTATATCGATGATGGGGTCCTTTAACCGCGCATATAGCACTCAGGTCTGATTAACCATGCATCCACCAATCCATTCCACTTTAATGATTATTATGACTTAATACACTTATAAATAAGTTTATTAACTCCAATCCACAGTCAACCTCACACACAGACGCGTGTGTTGTCTGCTGGCGTGGCTTCGTTGCGTATGCAAAACTTTTTTATTATAAAAAAATTATGCTTTTTCCTCTTTTTTTTCTCTCTCTTTGCGTTGTTGAGTAAATGAATGAAGGAAAGTTGACAAGTAATCAAAACTTAATGACAAGAATCAATTATTCCATGCAGAGATATTACACCAACATAACATAGTGTATAGCTCCATTATCAATTTTTCAATTCATAATAATATTTAATAACTTTTCATAATATTTAATATTTAAAAAGGGAAGAGAGATAATAATAAAGAATTTTTATTTTATGATTTTCTCGGCACCGATTAATTGCCGCTCTGCTCAATAAAAATTAATAAAATATAAAGAAGAAAAAAATTGTCTAGAGGAGAGAATAAGTTGGCAGTGCCTCCTTTTTTATCCTCCCCCTTCAAAAATCCACAATCCCTATTTGCGCACGCATAGATGCATGTATACACGCCACTACACCACACACACCGACTCAGTCAGTTATATCCCTTGTTTGTTTGAAGATGATGACACACAAAAAAGAGGGACTATATACACGTCTTTCTACCTATATAGCCATAATATCGCAATCTCAATTGTTTCATGTCATGCTTAAAAAATCTTGTTTTAAGGAACTCAGTGAATTAGGGTTTTGCGAGAGGAGAAAGACGAGAGAGACCACACGACGACGAGGATAACCCTATCACAAACCATTTCTCTTTCTCTCTTAAACTTTTTCATGAATATTTATAAAGCACAGAGATAACAACGTGCTTAATCAAAATTGTATAAAGTTACAACCGCGAATCATCATGAATGATATTATGAGCGAGAGAGCGGCTTCTATAGCCAATGTAATAAAAATAATAATAGATAGTAGTTCCTTTTAATGTGTGTGTGCAGTGATGCTCGTTGTTTTTCTTTCGTGTGATGTACCGTTTCAAAATTTGTGTTTTACTTATCATGCTCTTGAATTACTATAATATTTTTTATTTGGGAGGATCGCATAAAGAATAATTTTTGTCATCTGATTTATGATTGTGATGTGGCGAAGGTGGCTTGGCTATACATATATTTTTTTCTGTAGGGGTGCGCAGGTAAGAAGAAGAAAATAAGTGTACAAAAATAAATTTATCATCAAAACATTTTTTTGTACGAGAAAAGACATAACAATCCACTTAGTTAGCGATGCAAGCATTATGCACCTTAAATACTAATTCTAAGATATATTTTTATCAATTGAGCATTTATTTATATGTGCGCATGAGAGTATATATTTTTTGTATAAAAATATAAAGTACAAAAGTTGTGATTACCGGCTGGATATTGGCATGATCTCTGGGTGTGATAGAGCCAGCTTCAATGCCTGAATCGGGTGAAAGGAGATCAACACTGACGGGAGCAACGGGTTTGTAGGTGGGAGCCACACTGGTTGTTCTGTAGCGATCCAAACTGCCAAATGTGGAGGGGCCGTCGTAAGGACTGATCACCCTTGTCGTGGTCGGCACGTAGCCGTCCCCGTAGTAGTACTCACTCGTGGGCGAGGTCACCGTGTAAATTCCCGGTGTACCTGGGTAAAATGGGCAAAAAAAGCAGAAAAACATTGTTTGGTTTGTTTGCATACTAAAAAGCTTAACTAAAAGAAACACGAGGAAAAATAAGCAAGAGAGAGGTATAATAAATTATAAGCATGCCATGCAAATATAATTACTTGTGGTGGACGTGGAGTGGTGATGATGTGAAGAAGGGGAAGGGGCAGAGACCACGACCACGGTGGGAATATACGGCTCATAACCGTTGACATTGACGCTCCCGTTGGGACCACCGTTTGTGACAACGGTCGTCCCATTACTCGTCCCGTTGCTACTCAGAGACGCGAATAGTTGGGGGCTGCTCGTGTAAAACTGTTGATGTTGCTGCTGCTGATGCTGCTGCTGTTGTTGGTGCTGCTGTTGCTGTTGATGATGATTGTTTTGTTGTTGGTGGTGAGGATCTGCTGAGGAGTCGGAGCTCATGATTGAGCCGTTGTGGTGGGGACTGCCGCCATTGGTCGCCGCGTTTCGTATGACCTCTTGCTTCACAGTGACTAGATCCCGGGGAAGGGGTGGCACGATATCCGCTGGAGTCACGGAGTGGTGATGATGCTCGCTGCTCGAGCTCGTGATAAGCTTCAGCGTGCTGTGGCTGATGAGTGCTCCAGGTGACTCCTTGCCCCCATCCCCTCCATTTGGGTCACCACCACGTCTCACAATCACCGAAGTTGCGTGTAACGGAATTTCTGTGTCCGCGACAAAACTGCCGCCCTTACCTAGGCTGTCGCTGGAGACGAACATTTCTCCGTTGGACAGTTTACTGTGAACTGTGTTCCCCACTGCGGTCACTGGCACAGGTCTGCAAAAAAAATTAGCAGAAAAAAATCATTAACAAATTTTACCCACGAATAAAAAAAAAGTCAAGCACATACACAAAAGCATTCCAAAAAAATGGCGTGAGTTTCCCTCTCCCTCGAAAAAAAGAGCATAATATTCAGGATGACATTCTCCTCTCATGAGATAAGCGCAAGCGAGTAAAAAATTTATTTTTTACTCATGCGCTGCCCAGCAAAGAATGTATCGTCATTAAATCGGTAAAAATACCATCATTTCAGTTATATATTTTTTCTTCTACCCTTTCTTCTCCCTCTCTCTAGTTTTGGAGCGCGTAATGGATTTTTTTTTCTCTTTTTTTAAAATGACGTATATATTTCATCTTTATATTTTTTTCTCAACAAAAAAAGCAAATGCAACAAAAACAATAACAAGGAACATTTCATAAAAAAAGCCGGACAGTCGCAGCATTATCGTCATCATCATTATCTCTCTTTCATTTTTCTACATGTATACAGTATCTTCCACTATAAACTATCATCATCATCATCCTGCTGCATAATATATATTTTTTCTTTTTTTCTTCTTTTTTGCTTCCTAGTTATGCATTACGTATTCCTCTCAAATGCCTCCGTTTTTTCTCTTCTGTCTCATTGACCATCTTACTGAAGAAGAAGGCTTTATATCTATCTATGTAAAAGACTTGACTTGACATAAAGGATGTACACGTACACCAAGCCACCGGACCATCTATACATATTTTTTCGTTCCCAGTCATTCTCCTTCTCTGCTTTAAATTCTCTTTTTTTACTTTTAAAAATCTCTCTGAGCTCTGCTCACACACACATGTCATAAGTAAGTGAATCACAAATTTTCTTCTAAATACTCCAACTCATATGATGCTGATGATGTTTTAGACTGTGCACATTACTCTCTTGCATTTTTTCTCTAATTCTTCTTGAGAAGGAATATATATGAGCGACCTTTGTGCAGTACATATCGTCTTTCATCTTAGTGGATATATACCTATATATTTTTGAGAGAGACAAGCCATTGTTACACGGCAGCAGCAGCAACATTTTGTGTAGCAGCGTTTTTATCATAGTTGGGAATCTCCTTTCTTTCTTTTTTATTCTTTTTTTTAGAATGTATAGCACCAGATCGTCGTCGTCTGCTGGTTGTTGTTGTGTGTGTTGTGTGCTCTGCTTCTTTGATGCTCGTCATGTGCTCATTTTTAAAACAAAAAAAAAATGCTTTAAAGCTTATACATATTTTTTTTCGAGTTAAAACAAAAGGTAAATATAAGATGGAGGTAGATGAGAGACACACAGACATACAGACAGTGAGAGCACAGAGCTAATCATGTATGTATATTACACTTACTCATCATCTTCATTGTCTTCATTGCATTTCATTTGTGCCCACCTGTTACCCCTTTTTTCCTCTCTCTTGAAGAAGAAGAGATAAATCCCGAAAAAATCTCATTATGAAAATTAGAAAGAAAAAAAAATCTTTGTTTCTTTTCAGCAGAGATGTATATTGTTTTAGGTTGTAAAGTAGCTTTTTACAAAAATGCATATTTATTTATTTCGTTCCTTTTAAACTATGGCTTATATTAACCAAAGAGAGAAAATGAATAATACAAGCACATATACACAGAGCAGTGAAACCAAGCCTTCAATGAGTTTGACCAATAATTGCATTACGTATTGTTGTGCATATAGATTTTTTCTTTAAAAAAAAATGCTAAACCAAATTTTCTTTTTCAGCAGAAGCGCAACGCACAAATTTTCAACATGTCCTCCTTCATTTCTTCATTGTGATTACATGCTTATTATTATTACAATGATGATTTTTCTCTCCTTGACTTGCGCTTTTTTTCCTGCATGGCCAATCATCAAAAATCGTAATCAGCGACGGCAGCAGCAGTGGGGGTGGTGGTGTGGTTTGGTGGTATGGTTGAAAGAAAATTAACAAGTTTGATCTCGTCGACAGTATGAGGAGGTGGCCATTGTTATTATTATTATTAGGTAGTAGGTATATAGGATGCATTATTTTCGTAGCTCGTTGACTCTTTTCATCGAGCATAATAACTAGTGTAAAAAATAAAAAGTAAAGTGGTGTCTGTGTGTGCAAGTACACTTATGTAGGTATGTGTGGGGGATTGGAGTGGAGAGAAAACAAGCTCATCATTTATTTATTCATGTAATAATAAAAACATGTAATTTATGGAACTTGTTCATCTATGGCATTTTATTATTAAGTATGCTTTCTTAATGAAACGTCTTTTGTGTGTGGTGACTGGTGAGAGAGGAGGTGGTGGATAAGATGTTACAACAAGCTGTGTTTTGCTCCTGAGCTGATGCTCTCCATTGTTATAATAAATTTTTGCTTCTGCTGACTTACGAAAGCGTATGAGCAAAGTGAAGTGAGTGAGTAAAGACTGGGGAAACAATATGGCCAATTTACTGCGTGGGACTGAATACTAAATAAGAAACAGGCCAGGAGAAGACATACGAGCGAACAATGTGAGCAGAGTCGTGTGGTGGTTGTAAACGTAACACGAAATAATATGAAAAATTAGAATAAAATTACTATGCAACAGGATGATTATTATTACAACAAGAGTAAATGGAAGTCAATTTACAAAATCAGCCAAAAGCCACGCACAAATGATCATGATCATATGAGTTTTCTCAGTCGCTGTTCATTTTTCTTCTTCTTAGGAGGAAACGCAATTATACATTAGCCATTGCTAAAAGAATCGTATCAGAAAAATAATATGACGATGATGATAATACGAACGTCACGATTCCTTTTTTCTTCTTCTGCTTCTGCTTCTGCTTCTTCTTTCTTTTCTGTGTTTGGTTTTTGAGAGAGGACAAGGAGGAGGACGAATACATATTTTTTTGAATCGGGAATATGTGACAAAAAATTATATATCTTATATGCAAAATACTATATACTCCTACTACATCCATGTAAAAGCAAGTTGGTAGTTAACAAATCAATGTTGAGCCTCTGTTCTGCTCCAGTCCACGACGAGAAGAAAATTACATCCTCGTCTCAATAAACTGTCATGCTAAATAAAATACAGAGCCACAGAGCAAAAAAATGACTAAATTTCTTTGCGTTTCTCTCTATAAAACTGTGTGAAGATTTAACCCTTTTTCTTTTGTGTCGCACTCTCTATATATCTCTCTCAGCGCTTCATATATACCTACGTACAATTTTTTTCTGTCTTTTTTTTTATGGGAATCATTAGTTCTGCCCACTACTACTTTGTTCCTGACTTGACTTCTACTACGGGAGATGACGACAACCGACAACGACTTAGAAAAGATAGCTCTCTGGGTTCTGGTCTGCTTCAATCATTTTCTAAAAGCGAAACCAATAAAGGAATGCGTAGACATTTTCATCCCTCTACTTATGCATGTTGTCGCATCATCATCATCATTGTCACATGATATTTTTTAGCACCACACACCACCAACACACACACACACTCACATTATCATTATCACCACCAATATCCTATTGTCATGCAGATCGTGTCCTTCTCTGCTTTTTAGTCGTCGTCGTCGTCGTCACATATTGGGTTTTTGGAGAGAGAGAGAGAGATTTAGTCATGTCATTAAGCTTTTCCTATAAAAGATCATGACAGAAGAAAAAAATGAGACAACGACGACATATTATTTTACTCCATTGCTGATGACCGTGTTTGCCATGCCATGCCACACACACATGACTTTGACATGAACATTATTACCATTGTCATTTATCGCCATTTTTTACAGCAATTCACAAAGTAAAGTCAAGCCACAAGAGAGATATTTTCATTGTAAATAAATACTTTCCAATTAAAATACTTCCTTCTTCGTTGTTGGTCCTCTCATTTTTTCTAAAAGGCTCTACACACACATTCCTAATATAATATTTCATATGACAATAAAATATATTGCATTTAATCTGCTTCACTCCTAAAGCTTTTCTCGCCTTACATAAAAAAATATACAAAATAATAATTCTTCGATGATTCATCGCGGTATTCCCGTCTCTACTCCAGTAAATTTTTTAAAAATATTTTGTAAGTTTTGATTTGGTGTGTGGTATGATATGTGGTGTTGAAGCTTTTATGACTTTGTCATATTTCACATGGGCATGTGTATATGGCGCTCTCTCAGAGATGATGATGACGCGGTTGACGAGAGGCAGCAGAAAAAAAGCTACTACTATCATCATATACCATTCCATTCCATGACAACAATCCTCTCGAAAGTCCAAAGCTTTTTGAGATTGCCAATATAAACTCATATTTATATATTAAGTCATAAATTTACAGGCTGTTTTTAACGTACAATAAAAATTAATTTTTTTTTCACAAAGCTTTTTACTAATAATTTTTTGTTTTATGCCAGGTGTGGGATATCTCACTCAACTCATAAGTCAAGACACTTTTCATCTTTACAAATGATAATAATATGCAATGCAATATGCAATAGTATTAGCATGTAAGGAGGATCATCATCGTCAAGTGTTTATCATGATTTACTTTTTTTGTTACACTTGTGTTATTGTTGTCAAGTATCATGTTTCTCCAACATTTATTACTTTGTTTGGAAGAAAAAAATAATATTTTAAAATTATTGTTTTCTTTTGGTATTCTCAGAACAATATGACTTACGAGCTTGTACTTAGGTATTTTGACAATAATATGATTATTTAGAATTTAGAGAAGCAAGCCTTAATAGTGACTAGTGTGGAAAGAAACTCTACTCATTATAAATTATCATCACGTAAAACACATTTTTATTTATTTGGTTGGAAATTTGAGAAGATCTGATTCTTCTCCATAGTACACACACAAAACTCAACTCTCTCCCGACCAACATGGCAGAGATGACAATATTTTTTTTGTGGACACTCGTGTTTTTGTGGTTGATTCTTAATAATTTTTTTTTATAAATCCATCTTAGTATTCCCCTTTTTGGTCTTCTAGAAATAATTTTTTACGATTATTATTGATGATGATGATGCGTTGATATATCTATATTATAGTTTGTCGGATCATTGAAAAAACGTCATCATGCCATTTCTACAAAAATAAATAAATTATAGGAATTCTTCTAAACAGGAAAACTCTCTGGTTGTATAGAAGCCATAATAACATTATTAGTGCTCCTCCATATTATATACCTAAATAAGTCGACACAATAAGCACACACAAGTCATTATCATGCATGCACCTCTTCTTCATATGATGATGATGATGACTCACATTGTAAAAATTGTCACGACAAAATTAACGGTCTTTCGTATTCTTCTCTTTCTACATACTTACATCGCCAGAAATATCCATCCTTATTTTTCCATGCACAAGACAAACTGTGCTTTTTTGAAGGAATCTCCTTCTTCTTATGAAAAAAGGGTTACTGACCCATGGACCCGAGACCTGAGAAGACGATATGATATATATAAATGATAGGTCGATATATACCCAACCGCGTTTCAAAAGCTCTTGATTTATTAACAACTAAACCCTTTGATTTTTTTTGGAAGAAAATAATATATACATAGAGAGAGGGAACCTTTTCATGTTGAATATTTTGAAACTAAAGAAGAAGTCATAAAATTACATTATTATTATTATCAGAGAGAGAGAGAACCCTCTGCAGATACCATACCATACCACCAACATCATTTCTATCCATATTTGCCGTCATAAAATGGTAATATTATATCGTATCTCCCTTCTTTCGTTTCAGAAAAAAATGTCCGTAAAACACACACAGATAAAAAATTATTCATGAAAATTTCAATTCACGTGAATCCAATGACTGTGTGCATACTTACAGTCTTGAGAGCTCGTCACCCATACATAGTGACTACTTACATTTTTTTCGCCATATACTTAAAATACGTTTATATTTTGGTAGATATTACTATTATTATTACTATCCTCATCTTCTTCGTCGTCGTCATTATTTTATGGAAGAATCGTTTATACACAATTTTTTTTGCGAAAAAAATACACAAAGATAAGCAAAACACGAAACAGGAATAAAGAGACAATATAATATGTAAGGTTGAGGATGATGTGATGTGATGAGGATCATTTCTCATTTCATTCATTCTGCATTCACCCGCGTTCTTTGTAATCTCTTACTTTTCTATACTCGTCTATTTAATGATTCCGTATGCATATTACATTGAACAAGGACTCATTTTGAATTCAGAGAGGAGAGCTAACA
>JAQIWO010000740.1:0-12521 GCA_034695405.1 Entomobrya muscorum | reverse complement strand
CCCTCTGCGGTGTGTTGTGTATATTGATTGTATTCGGCCTCGCCATTTCCTTAAATTTCAGTCAAGAGCAGAACAAAAAAAATCGGAGACGTTAATCGTAATAATAATAATAATCATTAACAAGATGAAATGTAAAAGCGAGCGAGTAAAGACAAAGGCTGGCGATCCACTTCAATCGATAAAGAGATTATCGGCAACACAATAAAAAACAAATCTTAATTATCCATCCGCGATCCAATTGATCATTCTGATCATGTAGTACTCTGCGACATATATAGTAGTGCGCAAATAGTATTAATGTCAAACGTACCTGTTCTCTCAGTCATTCAATTAGACGCCAAATGATGATGTACGTACATTGAATTGCCTTGAAAATACAGCAGCATCACATCACGATATTGTAAATGAATTGCAAATTGCAATGAATCGAATGTTTGATTTGGCACACATAAAATTTTCCTGACTAAATTTTCAACAGAAACGGCTTCCATAAAAACAGAATGGCTTTATTCGAAATACCAGATTACAATAAAGAAGCATTAAAGCGGGTTATACACCATCACATGATCACAGTTCGCTTAAAAACGCATTAAGGATTTTACCCAAAAAAGACGAAGGAATGTGTTGGGTAATATATTTTTTGCATTATTTTCCGATTCCAATTTATATTGTTATTTTATTAACCAAAAAAGTGTTCATGATCTCTTCAAAGTCCTTTTTTTACTGCACATCGAACTGAGGCGGATGATAATGACCACGAGAACGAAGAAAGAATGGCCATTTCGTTGTTTTACCTTCACCAACACCATCCCCATTAAAATCTAATTTTCAGATACAAGAGACAAACAAATAGCACGATTATAGATAGGCACCTTCTTGCAGGGCACGAGACACTCGCCACTACAAAGATGAATTGCATCTCTGTTTTACTGAGAAAAATTTACCATTTTTATTGTAATTTTTAAACCTTTATCATGTAGCCCACAGGCACGACAATGCTATCACAGAAAGTATATATTTAATTGTATGAGCAAACCATTCACATTTTGTGCCAGTATCACCACACACCATCATCATCATCAGCAGCAGCAGCAGCAATAACGCTTCACCATTTTATATCACTTTTTCAAGTACTTAATTTGAAGGAAAATCGAAAAAAAAATATATTAACTCCCCGAGCAAAAGTACTAATTTAACGCTTATTTCAACACTCGTTGCTACTAACGTAATTTTTATTGTGTCGTCGCCGTGTTGGATGATGATGATGGCTGATGGTGATCAGTTGCGCAGATAAAATATGCAAATTAGCACACAGAGAATGTCGGTATTGGTGGGCATACAAATTTCAAACCATATTTTTATTTTTATACACGATTTTGTTCAAAATGCAATTTAGCAAATAGATAAAAATAGGCGATGAAGTAACAAGAGTCAAGTGGCGAACAAAGTTTATTTTTGGGGCTGTTCATGGAGTAAAAAATTAACACATTTTTTAAACACAAAAAGCTTTGGAATTTCATCAATTTCTGTGCTAACCCATGAGGATAATGCTACCATGTTATTATTATTGAGTTGCCTATATCGAAAGTCGCGAGCAGCGATAATGACAGAAATACGCAACGCCAATATGTCGAGGGACTATGGACTAATAATTTTGTGCACGAATTCAGCACGCTTTTGTTTTTTTCCTCTTTTCATATTTTTAAATACTCGCGGCACTATATTTTGTCTAGCGCACGTATTCATAAAGTTTTGATGGTGAGGAGAAAATGAATGGATGCGGATATAATGAGGAGATAATCTTATGCGTGGAAATAATTATAATGAGATGTTGATGCATATTATATAGAGCTCAAGCTCACTCTTTTGTTTTCTGATTGGCTCTGAATACTAAAACAATTATTGGTTTGACCGGTGATGCAATCACAACAAAAGCCGCTGCTAATATTATTATAATTTTTTTTATATAGAAAATCGAATTTCAACTCGTTCTCGCGTTCCACAGAGCACCATGATTTCTTCGAGGTTATACTTTTTTCCTCCATTTGAATTCGAGCGCAGACAAGACAAGACGCATGCGTATAAAGAAACAAGCAACACAGGAAAAGAATCTAATTATCATCATAATATATTTTACTGCTTCTCACGATTATTAATATTTTTAAGAGAGCAAACTTTATTGTTTTGATACGGTGGACTTCTCATTAAATATTTTAAAGTAAGTCATAAATCAAATCAGCATTTCTGCTGATTTTATATTCATCTCTGATCTCTGTTGTTTCGTTTTTCCTTTTCTCTGATGATTAAATAATTTCGGTAAAAATTCATTGCTCCTTCTCTCCTGCTCAAAGCGACAATAACAATCAGAAAAATTATCATAAAGAACTTGATGACTTTTTGGTACTGGTTTCGTTTCTCATGCACAGCTTATTTATTCTTCTTTTCAACACTGAACCAAATAAAGTGATTTGTGCAATTGTACTGATTTTTAGAGAAGTAGAGAAATAAGATTCTTCTGCTGCAAACAATACTACCTGCTGATGACTTATGCGTGAATCCTCAACAACAGGTCGTCATTACTGTCCTCATCATCCTCGTTATGCCTTTGTGTAGCGGAGAGAAGAAATGAGACTACTTCATAAAAATAATTCTCATCTCTCTCCTCTTTGCACACTTCAACACCAACCGCCATGAAGCTGATGATAATGATTGACTGCCGAAAGTATCATAGTGCTTGTCACTGCCAAGAAGTCGATGTAAGTCATAATTATAATATATATGTATTGCGAAGGATGAAGGATAAAGTCAAATTAGCATCAGTTCTTGTTCATTATTATTATCATTCCGTGTCCATCTCCATACGATGATCGTCTTAGAAGAAAAATGTACACTCGAATTCTACTAATGTCACCCTAGAACATAAAATATCGAGTTTCGCCCACACGCTTCAAAAAAATTTCCAACTTGTTTCGTTTTTTTTACGCTGCTTTATAATAATGATGGTTCTTTAAATATTTCGAGTAATAATAATTGCACGCATGCATGCACGACAACCTGCAATGCAGTCGCTAATGTGAAAAGAAGAATCATTTTCTTTCTCTACCTATGTATCTAAATCATAACAGGTCAAATAAAAAAAGAGACCTAACAAACAGACCATCTGTCCAAGGAAGTCATTATTTAATGAGGCGATTATTATTGCAAGACGCACACATGCAAAATATGTTGTTAAACGATAGTATGCTGTATAGTGATGATGATCTTCTTGTGCCTTTTAGAAGAATTGATTATTTTTGGAGAAAAATGGTTTGTGTAATCCTAATGACTACGTTTTGTTCACTTCATCTCTCTTCTTCATCTCGTCGTGAGTAATATGTACATAATTGTAATGAGGTTTCTTGTAAAATGTAATGAACTTGTAATTGATGATGGTAAATGATCATATTGGCGATAATCATGCTGACTTGGTTCGAAAAAATTACTTGAAGAAAAGATGATGAGAAGGATGATAGAAGCTGACCAGTGACCAGTTCGTGTACTGATAAATACATACACTACGCAAAAGCGTCATCATGCGTACCGTGACATATATCTCTTGTGAAAAGTGAGTGTGTGTAAACTTTAAAAACATCATTTTTTTTCTTCTATACATGACAAAAGCCTAAAAAAGGAAAGCGCAGCTAAATGTCTGATTCGATTATCAATATCATTATCATCATTAAAGAGAACGTAGTTGACGCACGTTTCTTGCGTTCCTCCACACAAAACACAAAGCAGAACAGAACAACACTGGTAATTACCAAATACGCATATAATTGCTGCAATTATAATATTTATCATTTTTTTCTTACCAGGATAATTACTGAGGCTGCCAATGGACGAGAAAAAGTCATTATCCATGTAAGGGATAGAGTCCACTGATGCCGAAAGTCGAACCGGATGACGTCTCCGCGCAGCTTTCAAAGCTGACCATGAATTCCATCCAGTCATAGATGGACCGGCAGCACATCCATTTGCACCAGGAGCCCCATTACCTGCCTCCATGTTGCTATCAACGTTTCTCGCTAGTTCACTCATTTTGAATTCCAAATAAATGCACTTGGGTTTTTTGTCGGTGAGAATACAAAATTACATGTAGTCAATCACGACTTCATTTGAATAATACACAGCTTGTAGCCACGTTTCGTGTCATTGAGTAAATACGAAATACACAAAAAGCACAGTATAAATTATTCAGGACAGTCTGTTTTTTTTCTTCAAAAAGCTTATATTATATACCTAGTCTGTAGCCAGACAGAAAAAAAATCTTATCATTTCACTATCAAAATGTGTAACAAAAAAAAGCGGAAATGCAAATAGTCAAGGGAAAAAACGATCCTCTTTGGCTATTACGTGTTTGTCCATGTGAAACGGATTTGCACACTTTATGATGTGATGGCTCCACACACAATAAAACGAGATTACACTTGATTTTTGTGTATTCTTGTTGTCTCCGATCACCACTATACTATCACTGTTACATTTTCATGTTTGTGTGATGTGTGTTTTACGTAAATTGGTCGAAATCAGCTTATAGCATAAAAATAGCTTAAAACTTTATGCTGCATGCACAAAACTGTATATTCACTCTTGAGTCACGTCACGAGGGATTGTCCAGGTTAAATCTAATTTCCTACTTATGTTGCTGTTGTACCAGTCGACTCCAATTCCCCAAAAAATATATCCAAAGGGTTTGGCACTGCAGTTATTTTGATATGTAGTGACAAGCCCGAGTCAACGATGCAGAACGAAATGAAGCCCCTGTAGAGCATCAAAATCTGTGAAATAAAGAGAAAGAGATTAGGCAATATTATTAGATGGCTTGAGTTTTTTTAACGGTGATGTGGTGTATGGTACGACACGAGAGAGAAATTCATGGGTAGAGTGATGGATAATTAATATCCCATTTATACCAATCCAATGCAAGCTCTACATGCTTGCATAATTACCACACAGGAGTCAATAAAATTTCGCTACACGCCACACTGTGACCAGCCGCATGACATGACAGTTTTAGTAATGATGCAGTGCAAATTCGAAATTAAAACTCTGATCAATCCAAACTTTCATATGAAAAAAATAAAGTGTCTGCTAGCTGCTTTTTATTTCACAGACTGACATTTTTCTGTTCAAGTGTCAAAGTCTCTTTGGGAGTGCGGGTGTCAAAGCTGATTATGTAAGGCTGCACATTATTGTTTACATGAGGATTTTGAGATAATGAAACGATATCTGCCATTCACCACTACCATTCTATCATCAATAAGCCCCATAGCCGTATTATTTATTTTGAACCATTGTGCATATTATATTGGTCTCATTTTTTTGCTACACAACAGCACAAGTTTTACATTGTTGCAAAATCCGAGAGCAGAACGATAAAAAAAGAGTGTGAGTCAAGGGTGGAGCTAGAGATACTAGTACAAGCTGTGAAAAAATAGTGATGGAAGCATAATACATGCGTAATCAATGATACCTGTTTGATGTTCAACTTCATGAAAGTGAGCAGACAAGCCATGTGGCTTGACTTGGTTTGCTTTTGTTGGTCATTAGATCATGTGCAATGCTATTTTGATGATTCATGATTTTCACTTTAAAATGCTCCCATGATGAATTTACTTTGAATTAAGGTAACATTAATATCTCAGTGACGTGAGAATGACTTTTTTGTTATGAAATCGAACTGAAGCGGAAAACAGAATAGGTAGTAGTTTAAATCATGTTTCTTGAGCATTTATACCAGAGAGCACCAATAAAATTAAAGGTAAAAGCGTTGCAAACCTCAAAACGCCAAAAAAAAGTAAGAGGAAAAAATTACATGTATCCTTACAGCTGAAAGGGCTGTGTAAACTATTCAAAAATCGGATACCTTGACTAATTGTAATTGTTGTTAGTGTTTACAACGTTTACCCTTTTCATGTATCAATTGCGGGATGAGTAAGCAATATGAATTTTATAGCTATGTATATAAATATAGTTCATTTTGCTGCTGTTGAGTGTTGAATTAAACTGTTGATTGCTGGCAATTAAGGGATTAAAATCATTTCGCTTGGTACATGTAATCCTAAGGCTTGTGAAAAATATACGAGAGATTATCTATCGTAAACCCATTTTTTCTATGTACTTTTTAAAAAACATGCACACAAAAACTAAACTTATCTAAACTATGTAGGAAATCTTGACAAGAACAGCTCAAAAAATTATCGTAAAATGAAACGAAATTGGGAGTACAATCGACACTGAACGAAATGTAAAGTCTATGTAATGAGTATATATGACATGCAAAAAATAAGGCAACAATACAATCACTCAAAACAGAGAATTCAACAACAGCCAAATAAATCCAAGTAAAGTTTCACCAGAAGAAGGGAAAAATCCGTTTTATTCATTATGGGCAATCATGCATACACAAATTCCACGATTTCTAGCAACTCCTTGTCGTCACAAATTTTTCTCTTCTTCTACCAAAACAGCCAGCATTATTTCACGTGTCTATGCATGTAATCCGACATAACAATGATGACAGTAAACAATAAGAAGGGATTGTTCTGTGTTATGGACTATCCGAGCATCTATCACTTCATATGTATGCGTCTACCTATAAAAGAAAAATACATTGTATTTCCCATGCAATTTTATTACCTAAATAGTGGAAACGTCTATGCATATAATAATGTATGGCATTATTATCATTGTTACAACAGACACAACAAGATCTTCAACAACAGCTTATAGCCAACAAGATCATCATGAAAAATGTGCGTTTTTTTCTTCTCTCCTTTCTTTCGCTTTTGGCCTGCAATATTCAGATAGAGATGGGCAAACAAAAGCCTCTTCAGAAATCAAATTCCTTTATCAATTCAGTCAAACATATTATACCTGTGTGTGTGTGTGTACCTATATAGCAGCAGCAGAAAAAGGAGGAGAGAATCAGAGAGTCGATGTGATATTGAGGAAAAAGTCGTGACAATCATTTAAAACCTTCCTTTTTCAACACTGTAAAATTCCATGTTTACGCATGCATGTGCTTTTCTTGAAGCGACTCATGTTGCATGATGTTGGTCGACAACGCAATGCGATGATGATGACCATGTTCTATGGCGCAGCTTAAGAAACTCCTTTTTGCATGCATGAATGTCACACGAATATGTCGAAGTCGAACTAATAATGAGAATACGTATATATATTTAGCTTTCTATTGTTGCCTTGTTTTTTTTTCTTTATCTGTCGCTCTTTGTAGCATGTCATCATCATCAAGAAGAGAGGAGATATGCGGAGGTGGATAGGAGAGCGAGGACACGGTGACACTTAAAAAAACGAAGAGAGAAAGAGATCCGTGAGTCTTATTTGGATACTTTTTTTTTGTTTTGGACCTACATAAAAAAAACTGTGCCTACAACTCATCATGCTGATTGTCAATGTGAAACCCCCAAAAAATTAAAGCCACAAAATAAACGAGCGGGATGGGAAATGACTAAAGAAGAAAATAGATACACCAGAATGACAATATATTGCCCTAGGCTTGAACAATCATTGAAAATCGCTAATAATAACAACAACAATGTATACACACAACAAGTTAGGAACAAGAAGTAATTTATTATTGGCAATGGCAAGTCTAAGGGTATTTATTAAAACGACATTTCGCCTTAAGGTATATAACGCACTCATTGTCAATGAAGTAGTGTGCCATATATTTCGCTTGCAAACGAGCAGAGTCAGAATTACCTGCAATAATCATGATGCATTCACAGGGAATATTATAAGAAAATAAGTTGTAATATAATCATCCCAACAACAACCTAATGAAAAATGAGCTTCCTATTTTTTTCTTACTTTGCTGTAAACCACCACATAATCATCCAATATTATTGAAACAACCTACGCATAAATAAGATGTGGATATTCAGTGTTTTTTTTATAAAGCGACAACCAATAAAACTATACATTATTGATGAATGATGGAATACGGTTTTTTGTACTATTTACTTATTAGAAATGACTCGAGTTAAAGTTGAAACTGGCACTCGTTATTTTTTTTATGCAAGATAAAAAAATATGTCTTCTTTTCAATTCTTATCTCGTTGATTTTTTTTGAAACGAGGACAGCCAACAAACATAAAATACGAAACATGATTTCAAATAATACACAAAATATCATTCAAGATAACACACAAACAAAAGCTCACATTTGAAACTGTCAAGCATACAACAACTGCATGTGCGAGTGCATAAAATAAATATACATCTTTTATGTTCTCTCTCTGTGCAGTGTGCATCCAATCATTAACCGCACATTTAAAACCATCTCTTTGAGTCTTTTCGCTAAGAAATCTGTCTAGCTATTAGAGTAAGTTGGTATACGACTACGCAAATACCTCTTGCAAAACATTCACCATTACGGTATTTATCCTTTTGAAAAACTGTCAATTGTCATTTAGCCGTCACTTGACTATCTATCTATTCCACGTAGTTCTTTTTGCGACTACTGTTACTACAACAGTTTAAGACGCATCCATGCCTGCAGCATCTACAGAAAGAAACAAAACTGACAATTACACTTCTGTCAATAAAATGTTTAGCTTTTTTAGTTTAGACGATTGAAAAATATGTGTACTGGGATTGGGAAGCATGTACACATAGTTTGAGAAGTTGAAGTAGATAAAAACGCTTTTTGAAAAATGACTTGTGCTCGGCTGCATTTTGGCAATGAAGCCATAATTATTACTATCAAGGATAAATGGCCCTTTTCCATTATGCAATGCTCTATGGTCTGGCATGTTATGTATGCCTAATGCAAACTTGTGTCGGTTAATAATTGTTATTTTTCTTTCTTCTTGTGTAAGATGAGAAGAGACAGCAGAAAAAGAACCGTTAATACTGGCCGGCATATAGTCATTGACACAATCTCTATTTTCCCATTATTTTAGACAAAGTAGCACTTGAAAAAATGATCATTTATCTTTCTTGTGTGAACGGTAAAAATGACTATGAATAATAAAAAGTAGGATAGTTTACTTCTCCATATTATATTCTCAAAGTCTTTTTCTTGGTCACCACAATTATCGAAAATACATTTTTTATATCTCCTTCTCTACTTAAAAATGGTATGCGGACCTATTGCATAATTACTTTACAGCATTTTTGGTTTATTACCAAAAACCAATGCCATCAATGCCGCACATCTTTGGCGGTTAAGTGATCAGCAGCAGAAAAAATGCGACAGAAGCAACCATTAAAGATTCTTGTAAGTTTTGTTTGCGGAGTAATAAATGTCGTGTAATATAACATCATTAGTTTAAAATGTTCATAAAAAAGTATAAAAAGGCAAGCACTTTTTTTCTGCAGATTGTGTTTGTGGCTTGGCTATTCGTTTAAAGATGGGTAAACTATATATATACAATGAAGTACATGTGACATGAACCATTTAAAATTTTCTGATCAACTTCCCATTTAAGTGCACAACTAGAAAAAATACAATACATGATTTCAGTGGTTGTATCGCAAACAACCAATGATAGATAAATATACATATATATGGAGCCGTGCATATTGTTTCAAACATTGAAATATAACATGCACCACAGCCATTTCTATTCCGCATTCATTTTTTATCCTCCAATCCAACCACTAATTGTTACAGTTATGGCTTTTGTATGCATACTGTAGAAAAAGTAAATGTTACAGATCAGTAGCCCCTATTATTATAGCTGTGTGTGTGATCTCTAAAAAAGGTTGCTGAAAAAAACTATTATGATGACGAAAAACCAATATTATTTGAATTGTGCAATTTGTTTATATGTAAATCACAAAATAATTGTAATCAAACAGATTCAACAGCACTAACAGCAGTAGCATCCCATCGTCAACAAGCCCATAATTTTTTTTTGTATAAAATCTATCATGCATGATATGGCGTCTGTAGTCAGTCTGCTTGTTTGTGTCTCTACAGTTTGTATCACTGATGGCGTCACAGATATATTTTTCAGCTTCAAATAAGGGAATTCTGAGAATGCCCAACAATTAAAATGAGTAATGCCGACTAAAGGTTTTATTGCTAGAAGTTTTATTGTTCAAAGTGCATAAAGCTGCTACTGACTGTAATATGCTGACACTGCGCAAACCGAAAAAAATATACAAAAAAATGAATAACTGATGATATTATGATGACTGTGATGATGATGAGGGTTGTTTGTTGGAAGCCAAAGTTGTTTTGCAACCAAAGAAAAATTGCAATACTGTTTAAATTGAAAAGGATTTCTTCATTTGCAAAGGCGTGTAGTAAAACCCTATTATGTAGGTGCATTTTTAGGATGCATAATTAAACTAGTTAGTCACCGTTATACAACAAGCCGTACAAATTATTAATAAATATTGCAACACGTTTATAAGTAGGAATGAATCGCCATTGGTACAACCCATGATGAGTTTAGCGAAAGAATTTCAACCGTGAGAATGTTGCCTGCGTTTACGCGAGCGTATATATATTTTCTTCCATTTTAATCGAAATTGGCTATTAAAATATTCCGAACCACTCACCAAATGTTATACATTCCCGGGATGTAAATTATTCAGCACAATAAAATAAAATTGGCATCATTGCACTTAATAAAATGAATATCGACCGGACAAAAATGTTTTTATTTCCAGTTCCACTGCTTTCACACAAAAAAACGCACAAATATAAAATACAACGTGACAGTCACTTGTTGCGTTTTTCACTTGCTTGACACAGAAAATACTTAACACGCAAAGTTTCAGGGATCCTTTCCACTCCACAAAAGCACGACACACACAAAAAAAATTCGTCAGTACTGAGTACTCAACACAAGTAAACAGATAACATGTAATATCTTTGTCTGAGCAATACCTACACTTCTGCATTCCCCAGTGTCCAGAGAGAAACTAAAATATTTCCCCTTCAAATCCCATTTGCTTGAAGATAAATGGAAGGGATATGCATACGTTCATGGTAAAGTGTAAAACCCCTTTGTGGTAATGTAATTATTAGGGTCGTATATCCAGCATAATGAAACCTGAAGCTCCTTTTTCACATTCACCTTCTTCAACACAACAAAGTTTTTTTTCTTCCCAGACAGAAAAACCTACGTAAAATTAACGTTCCATTACAAATGAAGTGAAAAAAGGGATCCACAACAATTCACGGTAATACAAAAAAGCATGCAATGTTCTCTAGCTGTACTACATCATATACAAAAAAGAAAAACACTTAAAAACTTCAAACAACAGGTACCCATGCAGTACCCCTCACTTCATTCTATCCAAAAAAAATACTAGGGAAGAGAGAAAAGGGCCCGAAAAGAGCATATAATGTTCTCATAAGTACAGGTTACTCTACAGTTCCGTTCTTCTTCGAAATCTAGAAAAAGGGATCTTTTCTCTCTTGTTCGATCCTGAACAAGAAACTTTTAAACAGTCAAACAAAAGATTCGTTTCTTTAGCAGGATAAAAAATGTTTCCAGTTTTTTATTTAATCTACACACAGATGAATTACAATTTACAAGGCAAAGCACTGTTTACTTGGTCACTTTATAATATGATCTAAAAGGTATGAATGGTTTTTTTTTACATTACATACCTATTAGAATAGCACAAAAACATAGTTTATATAAGATGTATACATAAAAATGAAATTTTAGGTACTCTGCTGCAAATGTCCAGGGGTTCAGTTCTTTTTTTGTAGAATTTTGTGTACATATTTTAGAGCATGAATACGCGGCACATATACGGCCAGATAATAGCCTTGCACGCTACTTTTCTATTATTTTGGGGATCCACGTTGTGAACTAAGATAAGAAAATCTTTTTTTTAAATGAAGATGACGGTGTGTCTTCCTTTTGAGTTCAGTAAAATATATTATGTTTGTATTATGAATGACACTGATGATTGTTATAATGATGATGCTTCTTTATGCGGATAAGCTGAAGAAGACGACGAAGATAACTGCAGAAGGAGAACGCGATGGTCGACACAAGAGCACAAAAGGCAATACAGCAAAAATCCAGCAATAATGCGTCCTTTCCGTATGCATGTGTGAATACCTCGTTCGTCAAACTGAAACTAACTTTTGGTTCATCATTTCAATTTCATCATATCATCCTCAATATGCATTACGAATGAAAAGAAGTCGTCGAGAAGCACATTTATTAGCGAAAGGCTTAAAAAGCTATGGCACACATGAGAATAATTTTTGTTGTTGGATTGCATTGCAATGTAATGGGAATGGTGATGGTGCTGTACACAATGTAACTGTTATATAGTGAGAGAAGTATATAATATAGTTAGTTACCTTATTATGTGCACTCGTTCATTTACTGCACACATATAACAAGTTATAAGAATCATTCTGTCTCTCAAGTCTCAATTTGCCTGGTTGTGTAGTGAGGAAAAATAAAGATGTTTTTTATATATTGCTGGCACCCTATATTAAAAAATATCGTTGTTTTCTTGTAGCTTTTTAATGT
>JAQIWO010000739.1:0-12524 GCA_034695405.1 Entomobrya muscorum | reverse complement strand
ATGAAGAGCAAACAATAAACGATTACAGAACAGAAACCATAAAAAGTGTTTTTGTCCCAATCAAACATCACTTCAGGAACAGAGATTTTTTCCCTTTCCTTTGTACTTTTATGCCTTTTCACCTTCAAAACGAAGGCCATAACATGCACAGGAAGCACCTATAAAACAATAATTATACAACATCTAGCTAGCATGCAGTCAATTAAATAAGCGGCAATAGGAAAGTAGCTTTCCATAAAAACTCCCTTTTTCCCCGCCATCGTGAATTTTTCCAGCAGCACATCAGCATCGTAGTAAACAATTATCCAACTAATTATAATTACATATTGTTGCGCTTTTGCCATTTACTCTCTACACTATATACACTTTTATAGTAGGGCAGAGACTACGATAAGTGCAAGCATACCAAAGCATAGCAAAGAAGCTACTATTACTACAACAGAACAAGAGTGATTAGATAGTACTTACTTTTAATTGGATGAACGTTGTTGTTGCTCCTTTTGTTTTTCCATTTATACCTTGATGATGATGATCATTCCTTGTTCTTTCTCTCCTGTTGCCCTTTTCTCTCTTTCTTCTTTTCCTTTCCAGCAGCATCCTTGTAGTTGTACCCGTTCCCATTTTCAACGTAGACATGAACTTTTCTCCTCTTTTCCTAAGCTTTAACTCTAAAGCTCTGATTACGTGAAAGTTTGGAGGTGCTGACACAAAAAGGTTTAGTTTTCTAGATGCATATAATCTATATATGCCCATATTCTTCACCCGCGGTAAAGTCAGTATTGTAGTATAAAAAGGTAAACGCAATAATTGCATAAAATATAATGGAGAATATAACCCATTTACAAAGTACATGTGGTCAAAAAACCTTATTATTATAAACAGCGCCCTACCACGGACCAAACATAGAACTCATTATAGTAATTACTTCTAAAAAAACCGTATGTAATCTTACACGAGTCAAATAGACCTATCATGAAAAGTACATTGTATTTTGTAAACTAGTAGCCCACTCGTACAAGTGGCTACTAGAAAATACAAGAGATTCATATTCCTTAAGTACCCGATACAAACCCTAACATTTCTGTATTTATAACGTCTACAGTTTAGCCAGCAATGTGTATGTAAAAGTAACTTACCTGGTTCGTTTCTCTCGCTGGAATGGCAACTCAGATCCTTGAGTGTGAATGTATAGGTACGTAATTTTAACCTGATGTTGATGAAAGATGAAAAGGCTATGTATTAAAGAGAAGATATATAGTTTTTTATCTATTCCTTTGCATTGATGATGAGATGAGCTTTGATGATCTTCCTGGTCTGCTTCGGTGGTAGAAGGTAGGTTTACTGATGAAAGTGTACAATGTACACGTATATACGTCACAGCACCACCTTACCTAACGTCGCCGCCACCTCTGCCACTTAAAAGCGTTTCCTTTACCAGATGATGCCGATGAGGTTGCGTTGCTGGTGTTGTCGTGTAGTGGAAAAAATTGGGAAAGATGATCCCACGTACGTGCGGAACGATGAAGGAATGACGATAAGTGCCGCTGCCACAACCGAGGTTTCTCCCTATAACTCTTTCCCCTCGAAAGAGAAGAAAAGGATGATGGATGGTTGAATAGAATAGATAGCTGGAAGATCTCTTTTTATTTGTCTACGCTGTCCTCCTTCCCGGCATAGAATTCCTGTTGAAAATTTAATTTAAGCTCGTCAGCAACAACAACACAACAACGACTCCTCACTCCTCACACCACTTGTGGTAATGGCTTAAATGTGGTGTTGAGAATTTTAACAGAGGAGTCAAGTAATGGGAAGTCTAAATACATAATGGACTATACACAATGTCTCTCAAGCGCCGAGAACGACTATTATGATACATACAACACAACCCTGACTAACCACTGATGACAATATAATGTTCAGTGGAGGGGTTTCTCTAATATGAGTCCCTATGTGCCCTCAGTAAATTACAGGATAAAGTGATGAAGTTTAAAGCAATACGAACAAGCTGAAAAGTGAATAACTTTATTTCTCCTCTTTTCTCTCCTTATGTTTGTATTCATTTCAATGTCTACGGTCGTTTCACATATTGCGCGTCCAGAAATTGAAATAGACGTGCCAAACAAATAATTTTAAGCGGACCGCATTTGTATGACATGGATGTAATTAGAAACAATATTATGAAAATAGTACCAGTTTAATAGGTAAGCGTAACTAGATCATACACATTCGTTAGGTACAGGTTAACACACAAAATGGTCATTCCATTTTGACTCATCGATTTCATATCGTATATTCGTATCATTTCATTTCATATCGTTTCACTTTATTTCCGTTACAAACAACACGTCACGCATATGTCCCTGTTTTCATAATATAGAATTGTCTATTCTAAGGCAAAACTATGCTTTAGTGTATACAACAGAAAGAAGGTAATATTATTTAAGAAAATTGAACGAATGAAACAGAGACACTCTTGCCAACCACTACCACCGGCGACCTTGCGGTTGGAAAATGGTTGTATTCTCGTCGAAGTAATAAGTCTAACTGTGCATTAACGCTTATACATCTTCACAATAAAATTGACATAACATTCTGTACCTGTGATGTGACAATATCTAGGTCTTATACTGAGGTTTAGTTTGTGTTCTTTTTAATTATAGAGCCTTTCATTGTGAGCTATACGGTCTACATTTACACTACTTTGTCATTTCTACCACGACATCACCATCATGGTAAACATAACAACTGTCTCAATGTTTTGATCATTCTCTCTAGACTTTCACCAGTCCATGTTTAAAACTGTTTTTGTCACGTGGACTCTTGTGGAAATGTGCTACAAAATCGGTTTTAAATCAGTTTACTATGCGTTATGGTATTAAATCTATGCCAATTTTTTTATTGTTTGCTGAGTGGAGCAAGAGCAAGCCATCGAGAAAATAAAATAATTTATCACACTAAAAACGGCAGCGATGGACATTCTCCTCACCAAACCATACTTTAATGAAAGAAAAGAGAAAGGCGATGAATTGTCGCTGTTGTCACATTTACGTTTATCGGAGTCTTCTTGTTCATCCATATCTTGTTCCAGCACAATTTGTGTGGAGTGTTGAGCAGTGAAGTGAAGATAGCAGACCTAGCTTCACTACCAACTCATTTATCATTATACACAGCGATGTGTAAATATATTATGAATGGCAAGATGGTTTGGAGAAGCAGTAGTTCGGTGAGAGAAACAAATTACGAGAGAGAGAGAAAAAGACTTTGTAAGCTCAGTTCCGTGTGAGTGTGAGCTCTTTAAACTGTTTTCCCCTTGCTATGAAGATGATGATGGTGTGTGTCTTCTTGGATTAAACAAGTAGCTTTTCTTTTCTTGTATCATTTTCCTACTTTGTGTCTCCCATTTTCGTCACGTAGTAGGGATACTGCATCATTCTGCCTTGACTTTGTTGAAAGAAAATTTGACAGGGAAAGAGAAAAGAAAATGGACAGTAATTCAACGAGCATGAGCTACTGGATCTACTGCCCTAGTGCCCTATACCTTTCCGTTGTGTCTTTGTCATTCTTCCTTTCGTTTGACGTTCACCACTTGCTGCTTACTGAATTTCTAATGAGATAAGTACAAAAGTGTCAGCCAATTATCTATAGCTCTACCGACTCTAAAACTATATATTTCCGTGCTGGATTTAAAGAAAAAATCCGACGACAAATATATTTTCACTGGTACATTGTACACCAAACTGGGCATGGGTAGAGAAGTTTTGTGAAAAAATAAAATATGTTTTGAATCTTTAACTTTACTTCCGTTCCGACATACTTTCCGCAATATGTCACATGCTTTTACCAGAATGCAGGCAAAACAATAAGAATAAAAGATGCTAAGAAATTAATGAGCTTCTGGCATTTTTGTTATAGTTTTTCAGAAATAGAATAAGCCGAATACCAAAGTAAAGTTTCATTTTTCTTGACACATTTTTTCAAGAAAAATACAAAAATATTATTATTACTTTTCCTTGCAGTACGAGACGGTATATACGGCAGTGGTGGTAAAAAGGAGTTGTGAAAAAATATTCAATTTTGTTAGACGGGAAAGGAAAGATGTGTAGAGGGGGATTGAACGTCAAGATGACTTGTGTATATTTAGCAGTAGCGAAGTCCTTAGAGTATTTTCTAAGAATTCCCTATACTAATTAATTTATGGACATCTTAGATACCTATCACTATCGCACTCCACAACGCTAGTTTTCTATCATCAGTTCCTTTCTTGTAAAATTGTTTTCAGTCCAAGTCCATGCTTTCGTCTTATGTTCACTGCATTTAATCTTCATAGAAGGCGATAGGAAGCTTCTAACAAGAGAAATGTCAAGAGACTCGGACTCGGACTATCTCAATAATATAATTTTGTAGGCTGAACAGTCTGAACACATGTCTAGTGTTGTCAACTTGATGTAAAGTTCATCTGATACTACCGTTTGGAACATTCTACTCAACTTTCAAGACAAAAAAGCCTACATGGGTATAGGTGTACCGGCGTACGTATACACAGAAGAGAAATTAACTTTTTTCGGTCCAATGAATAATTATTGTTGTTCTGCTACAGCTACATATAGTTCAATCGCTCTTGCATGCACAACACTGGATGGAAGGAAACACATGGACACAAAAAAAGTTGCAATTGCGAGCCAGCTTTGCCTCCCATTCATTCAGTATTTAAAAAACTCTTTTCATTTATGCATGTGTGCTTTCTCTCCCGTGTGCATGCGTACCTATGTATACGATGTACACACATGTATGTAGAAGGATAATGAATAAAGAATGCTTTGCTTTTTACTGGGAAACAACCAAACTTAATGCTTATATATAATAATAAAGAGAGAAAATGCTGGAAAAAAAGCGTTCACGGGTCAGCGTAAGACCTTTCTGTTGATACTCTTGCTTATTTTTGCTTCCTTTCTGTAATCGTTACTGCTGTCTTATTTTTCAGAGATGTCTGTGGTGTGGTCCCCTTGGAGTATTTTTTTACCTTCTAGCTTTTCCTCACAATTTCACAACAATAACAATTTATGCTATAAGAATACATAGCCATAGCGTAGCAGCAACAACAACAAAGTTGAAAGAAAACAGCTAGAAGAGAAAAAAGTGTCAGAGAAGAAAGGAGGTGAAAAGAGGCTTGTTGCTTCCAGTGGCACCTAATCCAATCCACACAACAACACAAACCAAACGGGAAGACGTTTTCTCTTCTTTTCTTTTCAAAAATGTTATTTTTTTAAATGGGGAAATCACAATTATGCAAGAGAGAATGACACCTACGCCAAGAGAAAATAGAAGGATTTGTCAACTTTAGCTACATTTTAGTAATAAATTCTCGCTTTTATAAGTGATTTACAAAGATATAAACATTTTTGCAAGACCAGAGCCCCCAGAGAAAGTTCCCATAATCTACAATATTCCTCTAATGTAATATGAGATAGTTTAAACCACTATAAATGTGTTGGGTTTTTAGATGCTTCAAACACTAGAAATTCGGAGCCATCTTTCTACAGCTAATAAAATTGCGTCTTTCCCTATAGAATGCGTATAAAAAGAGAAAATGATGGGCTTTTATGCTTTCGCTCGGTTACAAAATCAAATTTTCTTTTTCTTTTCTTTCCAGTTTTATCCGTCTCTGCCATTAGTTTGCGTAGTACTATCTCCACCACATTCAACTCATATAAATGGATGCTTTATACATATAGTCAGTCATATAAAACTTAACAACATACAATCCAATCTGGATGGTGACAATATTATAAATGTGCAAGAGTCTCTGTATTTTTAAAATTCTTCTTGATACTATGTAGATATTGCTTCTCTTATTGTTCCATCATCGCTTTTAGTGTCTGATTGCACTTTCATTTTTATGAGTTTCTTTCCGTTTTTTTCTATTTGTAAAGTAGTCTAGTCTTCATTTTGATCGTACATACGCCCGAGTTTTGCCTTTCATTTCTTCCCATTATTATTACCGCCATCATCATTCAAGTGCAAGCCCTACTTTTGGCAAAAAAAAAGATGAGTATGTTTTTCTGGTAGCGTTTGACATTGTCATTACTGTCTTTTACTTGGCTAGCTTATACATTGGGAAACACTTGTGCTTCATAACTCCGTATATTTCTAGCCTACTTTTTTCAAGTGGGCTATCTCGCTATCTGCTCTTTTCCTGTAAACATTAATTTTGCTGACAGCAGCAGCAGCGACTAAAACAACAGTAAAAAAGCAATCTTTTCCGTAGAATGTACACTGTGCGATAGGAACACAACATTATTATGACAGTAGTAAAAAATAAAATGAAATATGGGTATTTTCTCTCAAATCGTATTTGTTGCTTGACAGAACATCAGTATTACAACACAACACGAAGACGTTCAAAGTAACAAGAAGAGATATCTTCGTAAAACGGTAAAACCACCGGGCAAAAAGACCAGCATATACCAAGAACTTCGATTGCGTACAGTTGGAGACAGGCAAGTATACTTATTGTTAGTATTTCTCACAGGCTTTGCTTCAAACATGAGTATACTTATTATTACGTTAATAGTAGGCTACATTTCCATTAAATCCCATCAAACTCTTCTTTGCCTTTATCAGCAAAAGATAAATATAATATAGCATACATATATCCTATGTAAGTCTCCCTGGGTCAAACTTACGTTGCACAACCCACTGCTGCGTGCAGACAAGTCATCAAAATAATACGTTTCATATTAATGCTTAATAATGTAAGAATCAATACGATTATTGAATATCCATGTATATTCTACAAGAAAACTAGACTGAATGAGTGTGTCATACATATTTTTTGGGTACTACCACTTTGCTGGAAAACCTGACTATCGTCTAAGTAGAAGCGTAACCGTCCAGAGAAAAGACAATGGTCTCCAATCAAATATCATTCATCACGATTGTCATTCGTTTTGTCCTTCCTCCTATTATTGTGTTCCCAATGTCTATCTTTTTAGTGTGCTCATGTGTATTGTGGATTCCTTTTTCCTTTTGCACAACAGTAAACGAAGGAACACCGAATATAATGAATCCCACAATATCCTATTGAAATATACTGGAAGACCGTCTGGCTACATTTACCCTCAGCGGTCACTAGCGCAAATAAAAAGTATGTATAGGGGAGGGATTAAACAAAGTGAATCGTGAGCGGAAGGAAGAAAGTAAGACAGAGATACGATCGAATGACAACAGATGTAAAAAGACCGTCCATCGTTTTCGCCGTACCACGAACTGTTTCACTTTCATTTAACATGGCTTACACTACTTACACAGTAAAACGAAGAAAAGATGAAATAAAAGTTTTATTTTTCTGGTACATTCAATTCATCAACTTTGTTTTTTCTTCTTGTAGACATCAGGCACATCAAATACAAACCGGTAGCGGTAAAGTTTGAAGCCAAAGTAGTCCTCCCGTCGATTTTACTTTCTCCAGTAGGATGAAAAAAAGTACACGTAACATACCTAACTACATACGTATCTGTATTCCGTCATCCATGATAAATAAGGCAATACTACTTGGTAATTTAGCTGAAATTGATTTTTCCATCTGAGTAGTTCAATATAAAAACTAAACATGGGAGAGGATGGATGTGGAACAAGATAAGCGGTAAAACTGATTGATTCTGAATTTTATTGTGTTCAATTTTGAGATTCTAGGGAAGTTAGTGCTTTTTGCACCTGCGAAAATGAGTGAGTAAAGAATTAATCTAGGTTTTCCGAGAATAAATAAATATACATAGCTAGACACCTTGTCGTGTTGGCTTTATGGCAATTGGCAGCAACACGTTAAAATATTATTATCCCGATATTATATCGTACTTTTTACATCATCCAAAATTTATTATTTCTAGTGCACTACAGCTAGTATATTATGTATAATATGTTTGTATATTGGATCAAATGTTATGAAATAAATATTCCATTCTTTACATCTTCCATTTAGGTAGAAATTGAATTTGATTTGTGTTATTTTTTTTAGTTTTAATTTGAAACATACACACGCTGGAAATAAGCCTTTGTATTAAATAATCAAAATTGAATTTTCACCAGGGTATTGGTAAAACCCAAATTCAAAAGTATTTTCCACACATTTTACGATGAAATCTTGTGAGTCATAATATATACTCATCTAAAGTCAACAGTAATTAATAAATGCCCTTGGCTTATATTAATACGACTTTACTGTTAAAAGGCTACTGACAACAAAGCAGGTTTGTTTGTAGCAATAAAAAAAGTACACAAGTTTCAAGACAAGAGTTGCTATAAGGCTATAAGAGTGTAAATCGTAAAATACAACATGAAAGCTATTTGGAAAAAGGTACTAAATGTTGGTCAATACTGTACTGTGCTATTCCTGAGTGAGCCAAAACCAGATTCAATGACGTATACTCTTTCTTTACTTTTTCACTTACTCATCCATGCAATAATTTATTCTGCGTACATAGTGCACCCTCTAATTATTACGCAACAGTGAGCAGGAGCAGGCACATTACCTATACCAGTATCATATTACTAAGAACGAATTAATCATTGCCAATACAATTGGCACATTATACCGATTAGCAGTTAGAGGAGTTTTATTTCATCCATTAATAGAGTTTGGAATTTTTTGAACATATAATTTACTGTCTAATGAATGGAGTGTAAAGGCATAAAAACAACGCTTGATTGAATAATAATGCAGTGCAGAAAATGAGTCAACAGGACTGACGGAGTTACTTTTGTGAGCCAGCGAACCAGCTAATCGTCATTCACAACCACTCAGAGACAGAAACATAATACTTTTTATTACTGTCTATGGATGATGATTGCTCATTCAATTACCTGTGTAGTTACATTTTATGCACAACATTCTACAACAACAGCACGTTCTTAATTGCAACAGTCAACACAAGTTAACGACATTAACTTTTTGTAAATGGGGGCCATAAATACGAATGCACTAATGCAGCATCTGCAGGTTATGTCCAATTTGGCCGCTTTCCTCACTCTCTCTCCCATGGAGAGAAATGTAAACTGTTATGTACTACCACCACAACAAACGATTGCGGCATATTGTTGTACAACTTTTGTGCTTATGAAAATTAGCCATATACATGTTATATTATGCTTTAATTTTTAATAATACTTGTCCGTTGCAACAAAACTATGTCAATGAAATCCAATTGCAGAGTCCTTTCCAATGGAATCATGAATGCATGCTGGATTGGGAGACACAATGCCACGAGAAAGATGGTGGACGGATGGATACCATACACCATAGGGAGAAACGAAAAATGCCTGTGCCTTGTGCCATGTGCCTTGAAGTTCTGAAACTCTCCAAGACTCAAAACATGTATGTCAATTATTATGGCAATCTAAAATTTGACAGTTTTTACAAAATTTGAAACAAACTCTTTAAATACGTATGCATGTAAGGGTATTTATCATCTTTCATCTCTTCTTACACATCCATCTATAACCATGCAGTTTTTGATTTGATCTACACGCAAGGTGGCTAAAAAATATGTGCTGTACACAAGTACTAGTACACATATATGAAACAGGTCGAAACGAATGCCGGCACTGCAGATATCAATCAGCAATGGTAATAGTGATACCAATACCAACCACGCATTCAGGGATAAAGATAGACACAAGCAATAAGGAAGGAAACAGCGACGAGCGAGTAGATTTTTAAAGCAATTTCTCCAAACCGATAGAAAACATCGATTTTTCCATTCCAAAAGACTTGATAGGCTTGTCATGAAGATTTTTTGAAGGTTTCGCGTAGTGCAACAAAAGCACAAACCAAAAATCGAGCAGCAAGCCTTTAAAATGAATACTTCAGTTTACTTTATATGTAACCATCATGCATTATATATTATGTAGGTAGCTCTTATAGTACTTTGCGGCTCCTGTCACGTTGCCAGACGTAAAAAATACATTAAAAATGTATGCAGCAGTACTAAGTTATTACTATTATGAATGTTTATTAAATATGTGCATGTATAAAATAAACGCACACTATTAACCATCCACCGCCACCACCACACAAAATTTATAGTATACTTACTTCAGATATCTATCATCATAACATTGGGGAAAAAGTAGTAACTAGAGTTGTATAGAGTACGTTGTTCAGCTAAGGCCAAAGCTTTATTCTTTCCTTCTTTCGTTATTACTTTGCTCAATACTCACAAGTCACGGCACGTCACACAAAACCTGGATATAAATACTACAAATATATTACCCTCTTTCCTAGAAATATCCCTTTGGACTTTGGACACCTTACTCTCTGCACAAATCAATCAGATCAATAATGCCAATCCCACTTTCATTCCATCACGAGAAGAAATTTTCTCTGCCAAAAAAATTCGCCACCAAAAACTGCAATGACACTTTGACAGCACAAGCACAACAACACAACAACAAGGTTTTGCATGCACCTACGAATTCCTGCTCTATTGCAGATTTTTTAAATGGTTTGCTATCAGCGACAAGTCTCAGTCTCCACTGCAATCAAAGACAAAAAGATGCCGACTTGTGCAAAAAAAAAGGTAGCAATAATAGCCAGTGACAGAGCGAACGGTCACTCAGCTGCACCAGGAACTGCCACTAATAAAGATCAAAACTTGGTGACTACTGGAGTCTCCTGTCACCAGTCAGCACAAATCAACTCTTCCAACAACAAAACCAATTTTGATTTAACGCGTTTCGTTCTATCTTAGAAGAAGAAAAATTCTCCTATTTTCACTCTTCTTGTTCCGTCCCGACAATTTCACTCAAGCTGACTGACTATGACTGATCCACGGATTCCAGATTTACATTTGTAATTTGTGATTATTGATGTGACGCTTGTTTTATCTCACATGACACATTGTACTACACCAGCACATTCCATAGCTAAATATGTACGCTTCATATGGGATGCAGGAAAAGCCCTTTCTCCATTTACTTTTCGAACAGATGACCGTTCAAGCATGTAGCGTAACGGTAAAAGCACACACCATCACCATAATAATGTACCACACAGCACAAAATGCGTATTTATTTCTCCTCACTACGAGACCACACCATGCCACCAACATCAATGTAGATTTGCATTGCTTGCGATTTATGTGTGTGAATGTGTATGAATCTATTACAACTTTTCACCCTGCTCGTCGACACGGTGGACCAACATAGATAATGTGAATCACCACGAATCACGATGATATTTTATTCTCCCACACTGCTTCTCTGATGATCTTAATTATGAAGACAGCGGTAAGCAAGCAGTAATAACGTTCCTGGTTCCAATGTTGATAATTGCAAACTGCGATGTGGACAGAGTCTGATGATACGTTAAGTATACGCAGCAGAGTACAGAATGTTTCTGGTCTGGCTCTCTAGTCTCTGCACTTGTTTTGCTCTTCCTTTCCACCACCACCACCACTGATACTGAGCACTATGGATGTAGCAAGCTGTGATGATGAGACAGGAGCAGCACAGCTGAGATTCTCACAAGAAAACTCCATTCCACTCTCCCAAGTCACAGTCACAACAACAACACCAAAGCATACAAAAATGCACGAGCACCAGCAGCTTTTTTAAGCTTTGCCATGCTAGTTTGTATATATTATCATGTTTGTCGTTTGTGGATTCATAGGGAAAAGAGAATAAGAGGAGAACTGATAAAAATAAGAAGAGACCCAGTCAGTGGAGCAGATAGATATACACACGTTGGAAATATGTGGAGGAGAGACGTAGACGTAGAGAGAGAGTCATAGCCAGCACACACACACACACACACATCTAAAGTGAGAAAACGAAGAGGGAAAAGAGTAAAAGAGATTCGCTCACTTTTAGCTCGTTCTTCTTCTTCTCTTCGTACTTCACTTTTTTTGCCGTAAATTTTTTTTGTATCAATAGTCAAGTAGATAGTCAAGTTAAGAGTAGTACAACTCTAGAAGAGGTGATGATGATGCATGGTATAGGGATACAAAGACATACGACGACAAGCAGCATGCACGCATATTGCAAAATGATGATGCTCTTTTTTAGACAACGTGAGGTGTTTTTTATGCAATATGAATGTATTCTTTCTCTCGTGTTGTGCTCTTTTATACTCACGTAGCCAAGTCAAGGTTTAAAACGGAAAGAGTGGATGGGAGAATTTTTTCCTTCTTATTTTGTTGTCTGTGTTTTTCGACTACTACTCAGAGAGAATAAACGATTTTGATGACGACGACTACTACTACAGGAGAATGATGTTGTTAGCAGACCAGAACAGCAGTCAAGTTAAAAGTATTAAGGTAAAGGAATGCATTTACGACTATTCTCAAACGAAGTATTAGCTCTCAGTCAGCCAGCAGACTTCTCGGGTTGAAAGAGAGAGAGAGAGAAGCAAAATAGTAACATGAGTAAAAAAATATATACCTCGGACACGATGCGATGTTTTCACGGAGCTAGTCGAGCAGGAAAGTGAATCTAGATTTGCGATTCGATGTGCTTTTACCATAAAATAG
>JAQIWO010000738.1:0-12534 GCA_034695405.1 Entomobrya muscorum | reverse complement strand
CGGCTGCAACGCACTCAGACTGCAATGACACAAAATACACTAACGGACAAAATTCCATAACATCCAATACATACATATACATTCATAAATATAGCTAGCTGGCTCGGAACACAAACATTAATGGTTGATGACAGATAGGTAGCTTAATGAAATTGGCAGCTCTTTTCCTCCTCCTACGACAATACGACAACATCAATTTTTGAGTAGAAATAGAGGATTAAAATTTGACAAAAAACGGGGATACATCCACCAGAAGCTTGGAGATTCAAATTACGAGTTAATGATGTACTTTACCCCTGAGATGTTTAATCATGATATCAGAAAAAAATACGTACATAAGCGCGCAGTAAAGTAATGCTGGAAATTACCACAAATAATTGAAGTTGAGTTGACTATCCTGAGCCTATCAATCATTCTCACTAAAGACAGCTACATCATAATTATTTTCAACAATTTTCTGGAATCCAACATTTATTCCGCATTACAAAGTATGAATATGACATAGGTAAAATAGGTATTTTAACGACTACAAAATGACTACAGTTTTCTACTAAAATGCTTTCTGGGAACAATAACTTAAAAGTTCGGTTAAAAGTAATGTAAAATTAAAACAGAATCCAATAAATTTATAAATTGGGTTTTGCTCACAATAGGATTTTATCTTCATGTACCTAACTTCATGTTGCACTTACTTGCTTTCCATCTTGTGTTACCTTGCGTTTACATCTGGTTTGTGGTGAAATGCGTAGGTAAAAGAACGGGTTTACTTTAGATTCTAAAAATATCACTTTCCCACTTATTTTCACATGTTTGATATTGATAATGTTTTTACTTTTACGATGTCGTGCATGTGTCCGTATGAAATCAATGTTCCTGATGACAATTTTTAAGGAAAGTGAAATACGAGAGATGATGAATTTTAATCCATATGTCACATTTCTTAAAGTAACATATAATACTGCTAATAATGTGTTTGCAAGTCTAATTATCACTGTTTTGAACTCCGCAACAAGAATGAGTAAACTAAAAGTTTGTCCGATTCCATAAGCAATAAATATTACAACAGTATTTGAACTCAAAGAAATTCTGTATACACCATCATGTTTCTTTATAGTTATACCATTATCCGTGGTATTACTCTTCTGCATGATCTTAAGATAGTGTCCAGTTGTCCTTTTTAAGTGATGAAATATCCCTGAAAACCAGATAGCTTTAAAGCGCCGCATTGTCCAAGGATCTCCCCATTTTAAGAAAAGCCAACCTTTGTAGTGGGAAGCTAGTTGCTGGTCCCTCCTCGAAATTATAACATCTTCCTTGTTCTCCATTACAAGTTGATTTTCTAAATCGTCCAATTCATCTGACCATTCCAAATATGCCGTATTGGTACAAGTATGTGAACTTTGGAAGTTTTTGCCATGTAGTTCCAAAGCTACTTCTGATGACTCTGCGACTCTCCTGAAAAGCTTTCCCTCTTTAGATGACGGCTCTATAAATGGCCCGTCATCATAATCAAATAGATAGTCAAATTTTGATACAGTCATAAAATTACAAAATGCCCAGGATACGTTTTCATTACTGAGACATTCAGTCATTTTATTTTTGACATATCGACCATTTTTATTTGTGAGAGTCGGTGATCCCACGTAGAACTTATAATTTCTGCTCAGGATATCGTCAAAAGTTTTAAAATAAACAATATTGTTGGGAGCGGTCAACTCGCCAATGTTATCCCCCAAGTAGAAATAACTAATTATGAGAATTCCACTAGTCCAGAGCTGCAACGCAAATCTAAATTTTGACGCAGTCACCATATCTTGACCTTGATAAAGAATTACTCGAAACACTGCCATAGTCGCTTCCAAAAGTTGATGACCGATTGACTTACTTTCTTTGGAGGTCACCCCTTTCCATCGTTCGTTTAGTGACAAAAGTATCATAGCAATAATTGCAGCCATAAAGAAGAGCCATGTTGGTAGATCAAACGCTGAAACAAAGCCTCTAAAACTCAGCCTGTCTTCAATGTAGCCACCATCACAGGTAAGAAACTGAGCTTTTATTGTGTCCGTGATCAATGTTGGTGACCATGTGGTGCCAAACAGTATCGTAGGTTTTGTACCATGTAAATCCCGATAGAACCTTTTACTTATTAACAGTTTTTCTGTAGTGAATGCGGCAGTGAACAGAGCTAGATCCAGGTTAACTTTCACGTTACTATGTGAAAGATCTTCTTGGCCCACAGAATGTTCCAGAAAGCGAGTATTACTAGCAAACCTGGAAAGTCCAACTGTGACAGAAATGTTTCCAAAAAGATTTTTAAAAGCGTTTGTTTCACCAATTTGTAATTGGTGCACTTCCTGCTCGCTAGTCAATTTCCAATCTTTGTGGTTTCCGTTTCCACAGAATCGGCAGTAGATGTGAATGGAGAACGGTTTCGCTTGAATCATTCCGTTGTAAAAAGCTAATACAATGGAAAGTGGTTTGCCTAATATTTTTCTGTCGAGAAACATTGCAATTTGCAACTGTTTCTTGAGAAAGGATTCAGCATCTATTTTTGCAATAGAAATATGCGGCAGAAGCAAATGCAGGTCGTTTGGACGATTGAAAGATTCATTTAATAATTCGGAGGATATCATGAATTGGTCAGCAAGAGGATTTAAGAAAAAGTATAACAATCTTGAGTCGTCAAACCGGTGGCGAAAGAGACCAGATTTGTACAGCTTGTAATAATTGACATTGTAGCTATAGATGTATACGTGCACCACACGGTTCCATCGAAACCCTGGCAATGTTTGATTCTGGAAACCGTCATACCAGCAGTCTCCAGAAGGAGTAAAACAATGTAAGAGTACGACCGTTTCTTCATTGATAAATGGGATATCGATGATGTCAAAAGTCAAGAAATGTATAGTTGTTCCTCGTATAGCGACTGGACTTATGAGCTCAAAAATATGATTAGAACTGCGCTTGGAAAGTGAAAAATCAATATTTTCTAAATTGGATACGAAAGTTAGTCTATGCAATTTGCGGTGGTGGTGACCAAATTTTAAAAGCACTTTTTGAAACTTAAATGTATGTTTTTTTTACTAAGGACATCCATTGCAAGGTAATTTTTTGAAAACAACCTAATCATATGACCTTTAAAGTTTATGAGTTGTCACGACGTATAGCTTAAGCATGCCAGCATGAAGTTTCTGACGTATTGCGCTATCTCAACAACAGGGAAATTTTCTTAGCTTTCTAAAATAAAATTTTCATCTCCAGGGATGGAGTATTTTTTTTTGCTAATTAGGGATAACATAACATAAACAAAATTTGAAATTTCAGGCATGTTTTAAAATTTGGCTCTTCCAGCAATTATGCTTATCTTTGGTTACTCACCAGGGATATTTATTTAGTATAATAGTCGTCTAAATTGGGGATTCGAGAATTCTTCTATATTACAAAATATTTTAAGAGGAATTTTAAAAGTAATCGTTTAATTAACGGGATTTCAGTTAGAGGTAAAAATATTATTCACAAAACCGTGATAATACAAAGGTGAAACACACATGTAAAAAGAATTAAATTCAATTGAAACTTTTTCCTTCAGAATGTTAATTAAAAATTTATAAATGCAAAGCAAGTAGTCAAATTTGTTTTCAAAGTGTGTTCTATATTTTATTTGCTTATTGTTGTTTCCATTAGTTTATCATTTTCATCGTCAGCTCGTCATATAAAGACCTGTTTTCTACATTCTGACTTTTATTTCTACATTCACGCTTAATATTTACCTACGTATTTTAGAAGCTAAGCCAGCACGTCGTATTTAAACAAATTATGATTAACTCACCATCGCACGATATGCGATACCAGTATCATAACTTTTTTTGTACAGACAGACAAAACACTAACAAGGTATTAATAAAAAAGTATAAAAAATAAATTGACTTTGATTGCATCACGTGTCTTCCACTTTCTCCTAATGTCAAATATGCCAACGTTATTATTACTAGAGTCTGGTAATTTTATGGGAAGCAGAGTTGCTATGCTGTGCTGCACATAAAATACTTTCTCTCATTTTTATTCTCTAGTGCTCATGTTTTCCGTCATATTATGTGGAGTAGTTGAATGGTTGCCTTTTTCTCCAAATGTATATCTATTCTCAATACACTTATTTTTATAAGCTTAAAGCATTACTGTCAACTGTGGGAGGTAATTTTTTCTCAGTGAAAGAATTGTATTACCTCTATATTTGATTATAAACAATGCATGTATTTTTTATGGAAACATCGCTGCTATACATTTAATCAGTTAGCACGCATGTCAGTAATTTTTTTATTAAAATGTTAATGCTTGCTGTTGGGTACTTTGTACATTGGAATGTTTTTTAAAGGGAAGTTTATTTTGAGTAAAAGTTAAATTTCTGGTAGAGAATTCAATTTTAAAACTAATACTTTCTGTCCAAATTTAGGTTCTTTTTTATGAAGCGTGTGTGCGGGTAGTTCAATGTAGCTGGGTAGTTCCAATTGCTTAAACTCAGTTGTTGCAATGAGTTAAAGAATAAAGTAGTTCATGTACATGCTGCACTTTTAAACAAAACTAAAAAAATCGATTTTTTACACATAATGTCTTAATTAGAAAAACAAGGCTTAAAGCAACTAGCGTATTTATCTATAATATATAAATTGTAAAATTGCCTGAATTCAGCATAAAACATAACAAAAGTTGCAGTTTATAAGAGCACACGTAGATCAAATTTAGGCCAGGTACGCATTCGAATTCTTTATAAGGTTAGAAAAGGATTTTAAGAACAAACAACTTTGCTCAGAGTTTTTTTCAGTCAAAGTACAGTTTTATGCACACACAAAACTTGTGCAGGCTTCCTGTCAAGTTTATTTTCTGATACAATTTTAACTTGGTACCAAATTCCCCCTATGTTTCTCCATCAAAGTAATAACATGAACATGACCATCGTCATTATCATCACTGCCGCTATTATTGTAATGAGCTATATATTAGTCGGCAGAGTGTGAGTCGAGTGCGTTTCTTTGCTGCATTCGACACGAATACAATTATTTGTTACCATTACCTGCAGAATATATAATATGTGGTTATTACAATAACCGTTAAATAAACGTGGCATTAGCATTAAGTATGTATTACGCCTTGACGCGAAAAATAAAAATGATAAATAAGACGACTAGAAGGCAGAGGAAGGGGACCTTGAAAAAAAACGCGTGTGTGTGTACGCGACTTTGTTTATGTTTTATTTACAAATGCAAGCTTCCATCCTTTCTTCATCATCATCTTTATCCTTGTTTCCTTAGAAATTTACCCAGTTTACTAGAGAATAATAATGTAAGCGTCTCTGGAAAAGCTCATAAATCTTTAAAAAATGTATCTTCAAAGACGAGGGAAGAAATCCCGTAGGAAACTACTAGAAATGCATCAGATGAGTTATTATATATGAAGCAGATAACTACACCGATGCAACAGTAAAGTGCAATCGTTACTGCTGCATTTGACATTCAGAAATAAAGATTTTGTTGTTTGTTTTACAAACTATTATGGTCCTCGTTACTTGGTCGTTATGGTTGTTCCTTTTAAGATACTAAAGGTTTATTACAATCAGTAAATTTGTTTGATTGGCTTGCAAACAAGATAAGAATTTTTTGATGTGTAAGCCGCGTCATTATCTTATTGCATGATTGTGAATGTATTGTTATATTTTATCAAGATGACTCAGAAGGAACACGTTTTATGTGTTCTTTCTGTTTGAATGGTTCAAAATAAACGTGTACTTTTACTTTTTACCCCCTAAAATTTACTATCAATTGTTAATTCTTCGTCTCTTTTCTAGACTGAGTCAAGACATCATAAGTCCACCGTTTACAGCAAAGCTCTAAAGTGTGCCACATACCGGCTGTCATCCCAAAAATCGAAAGGAGCGCTGACCCTGTCTTAAGAAACAATGGTCAAAGCAGTTTACCCGAAGGTAAAAAAATGCAAAAATTGTCGGTCGGGTCGTTTATCCTGCCAGCATGAAAATACTTTTTGTGTTACTTTGATAAACTAGTCTGTAAAATCTTCTGTGAACAGTTATCAGCTACACTGTATCTTTCAAAAAGCAAATCTACAAGTAAAAGGAATGGGTTAGCCATACATTTTCCCCAATCTTTTTTTCGTTACAGGTCGTATGGTAAAACCAATGGCAAAGAAAATCCATGTTCTTTGTGTTCACGTTTGTTCTTAAGAACGGACATGGAAAATCTTACGCAACGCAGCAACGGCGTTACCGTTTTTTGGAGCCCCAAATTATAGTAACCAAGGGACGAATTTTTTTACAAGGGATGCTCGAAATATTTTTTTTCGATTTCCTTTTTTTTTTGCTCATGCGGGATTTTGGCCTGGGGCAAGGGACGAAGTTTTTTTAGGGACGTTAGGTCAGGAGGAATTTTTTCCCGGGTCCAAGGGACGGAAAATCTGCGTTGCAGGTCCGCGTGTAAGATTTTCCGTGTCCGCTTAGGAATGGGGAATAGCTATTACTTTTGAAATACAAGAAAGGAAATTCGCATTTTTTTCCCCTTTATTCAACTAATAAGTTGTGTTTAGGTAAATTACATGATTTAAGGTGGATTAGATACACAAAAAACAATTCTTTTTCTCTAGAACGTTTTATTTTTGTAGTGTAGCCTTTCCAATAATGAAATTGCAAGGAAGGAATTTAGAATTTCAAAATCTTTTTATCCGATTTTGTGGGCTAACCTTGAAGCATTTGCAGTTCATAAGGTACTTTTTTGTTTGAAAAAATCAAATAAAAAACTTTCTTTCAAACATTCCGGAGGAAAAAAAGGATTGTAAAGGAAAAACCACTTGGACCTTTTTTCGAATTGGTTGTGTGTTAGATAGCATGACTATTTGAATTAGTTTTATGAATATGTCTGTGGAATTTATTTCTAAATACCTACTGAGAATTTTTATTTATCTATGCTTTTAGGTTCTCAACTTAACAATTACGAAATGACATCAAAAGGAAATCTGGGGGGGGGGGCTGGACAGCAAAAGCAGTGAGAGTGGTTGCTGTGACAACAATATAAGCAGCAAGTGCTTTATTTAGCATCATGAACGGGAAAACATGGATGTCCAACTTTGAAACCGTCATAAAAGCAGAATCAGTAA
The DNA here is from genome assembly GCA_034695405.1 of Entomobrya muscorum. Lineage (NCBI taxonomy): Eukaryota > Metazoa > Arthropoda > Collembola > Entomobryomorpha > Entomobryidae > Entomobrya > Entomobrya muscorum. The sequence continues at coordinate 5,376 of JAQIWO010000738.1, read as the reverse complement.
TCAAAAACACATTATATATACGTATATGTTTATAACTTGTAAATAAATAAATATAGAAAAAACATGATCGTGAATAAAAGCAGACAATCAAACAAAGTTGTAAAGGCTTTATATAAATCACATGCTCATGAGAAAAAGAAATGGTTTAATGTTCATAAACTGCATTTTTTGGATCCATGCATGTTTGGGTAAATGCTCAAAAATGGTACACCGAAATAACTTACCAATGACCTAAAACACCAACCAAACCTGGTTTCTTATATCATTTTGAAACCTGTTTCTTACTGACCATACGATTTTCAGTATATATATGATGATCACTCTTTCGGGGCAAGAATGAATTTTTGAGTGAGGAAATTATATGACTGAATTGCATTTTATTGATTTTTCTGGATTTTTTTAATGTTATTTTCAGGTGGTCAATATTTCGATTCTTCAATAAAATATTGACCAATCGAGTAAATATTTGTGGATTTTCAGGTGCGTGCACAAAAGTCAAATTCAAAATTGCTTTCTCCTTTATGCAATTATCTTTGCACCTTGGTTTGGCTGAAACTGCGTGTAATGCTTCAGAAAATCACATAATTAGAATCACGTTCTGTGGCACACATATTACACATAGTAAATTAGTAAATTATGATACAGATTACACTCGAATTTTAAAAAAAGAATGAAAGAGACAAAAAATGAAAACAGCTTTCTCCTCCGATATTTTCAAACGGTGTATAGCAATTTTAGTTGGAACATTCGCACCAAACACGCAAACAATTTCTTACAAGGCTTTGTATTTTGTCAATTGTGTGAAACATTTTATTGGATCATATTTTTGTATACAATTTATTTGCTGCAAAAGGATTTCAGTTTTAAAAGAGGAAAGAGTTCATCATTTAATTGTTAGCGTTATTAAAATGCAAAATGAGTACCAACTTAAGGCAGAACTTGGAAGTGCCTCCTCTATGACTGCACTCGAACCGGAGACCACCCGGCACTCAGGCTCTCCCTGGTAATACCCGTTAACTAAAATGGAGTCAATTATAATTAACCGTTTGACTAGAGCTTACCCAACTACAATCCGGCCAAAACGCCATGGAAATATTGTATTTCCTTTCAGATTTCTCTTTAACAAAAGTTAGCACTCTTGCCAACTAATGCCAACCATAGATTTAGAAAGTATATTAACGAAATGAACTGCATCGGATCACTTCATAAAATACTCTTTCGAATTACACAGTCATTGTCGTTAACAGGGCATGTGTCTCCAGAAGAAAATAAAAGCTGGGAAATATGTAATGAAAGTGAAGTTGGAAAGGGCTTGCCTGAAAAATTGTAAGCTTTTATTTACGAGAAAGAAATGAACACTGCAGTTGATACTCATTTGGAAAACTGCTTTCTCCAATAGTAGAAGCAGCAATTGTACAAGTTCGTGCTTTGTGGACGGAAGCGATTTTTCTCGCATTCTCATCATCATTCAAGATATACTTTTTTACTTTGAAATTATAATATTTACCACAACACATGAAATATTAACCAGCCATGTTTCATATATCCGGTATAGTCCCGAGTCTTGCAATATATATGTAATTGGATAAGTGTCAAAGATAAATTCCTTAAATTCAAAAATGGGTGTAAATCTCGTTCCCGGAAAACGTTTTTCATTCAAATCATTATCCAAAACATGCCGTGCTTGGTTGATGGCTCTTGTAATAGAAACAGAAGATAGCGTAGCAAATATTCGGTAAGTCTCAATTTGCAATTTAATTTAGAGGATGAAAAACCATAACTTTATGGATTCTCGTGAAAAAATAAACACATAAACAAATTTAAATATTCACTAAAGTGTACCAGTTTTTCTAATGGCCAATTCATTTGCCTGTTACGATACACAAGGTCGGGTGACTTAAGTTCCTTTATTTGATGATATAATATTGGTCTTATGACATAAATTTTCCAACAAAACACGTTATTTTATTTTTTGTCGACATATATTCAACTCAATTCACCAAAAATATGGCATCAAGAATACCCAGAAAGCATTGTGGAGCAAGCTGTCTAAACGGATTTTGTTTTTAGCAAATTAGCTTACCTGTGTTTCTCCATGTCTCGCTCATTTTGATTATCCCCTTCAAGTTACCACATAAGCTGGAGAGTCATCCCACTAATTTGGGATCTCACTAGGAGCAAAATGGTATATGTATTCAAATCACATTCGCTTGAGTGTAGGTTTTTCTCCTGAGGAATTTGAATATGCGCGATATGCCTTGAAAATTCCTGATACTTCCAAAATTGCTTGGATTTTTGGGGACTTGTCTTGTTTAAGCGAGACATTATTTTTCTGGCTCATTTTCTCTTCAAATAAATCCCGTGTGGTAAAACGTTTCTTTTGCAAATTTGATGCAGTTTTTTTAAATTTGGCACAAAAATACATAAATTACCCAATAATTAGCGTTTTTTTTGTTATTTTCACATTTTACATCTGTATATGTTAGGCAGTCCAATGGGCAAAAGCTGGTAAATGTATGTCAGCGTCCACAAAAAAAGTACATGTGAGCCTACCAAAGTTTTGTTATTTTCTTTTTTTTGCAGGAGAAAACTGGCTTTTTTGGGTGATCTACCTGCTGACTTACTGCCTCTCGTCACGTTTCAATCTCTTAACAAGCTCTGTTCCTGGGAAACTACTAATCTTTCTTTACACAGTTACTTTTATGTTTCTCGGGGAATACGTTCACGCACGAACAAGATATTAAGCAAAAGAAACAAATTTAGCAAAAGGTGAAACATATTGGCTCTTGTTCTTTTCTGGGAATTTACTGTTCTCTGTTCAGTTGATATATGATAATTTTGCCGTAAGCAAGACTTATGTAAAAAAAATCTAACGATGAATCAGTTACCAATATTTTATTTCTATTTGTATAAAGAATAGTTTGAAAGTTAAGACAATGAACTCGTTCATTCACCGTCAATGAGAAGAAAGAAAGAAAAAGTCTAGCTTAAAATCCAGAATTTTTACAAAAATAAGTATGCACTTCAGTGAATGTCTGAACCGGAAAAATTCACTTCGTGTAAATCTTATACCCAAACTAAATTAGAAATATGATTTACCGTGAAATACGGCCTAAAAACTTATTTTTGTAAATATTTAAGGCAAGAAGGCACTCTAAAAGATTGTGTTCTCTTACAATACAGCTCGGAGAGTTTATCGGAAATAAAAAAAATGTTAAAAAATATCATGAGAAAAACTTTTGTTTTTGTTTCATTTTCGCAAAAAACAATATTTAACAAGCAATGTCGGAGTTCACAAACAGCCATATCACAAAAACGGAATCAAGTAACACATATGTAAAACTTTTGTGTCAATCCGTGCCAATATTTACATGCAGATAAGTATAAATAAGCCAAGTAAAAATTATGATCTGTCTCATATTATAATTCAGTTTCATTTTAAAGGAATATTCACAAATTCATTCATTTGTTTTAAGCAACTACGTAGTTTATCAATGATTAAAATGATTGCTTAAAAATTTATTGTGAAAGGGAAGTTGTCTCGTGGGATTTGATTTTTTGGAAATAGTTTTGTGTTGTTTTTTACTCATTATTTTGAGCCTGACAGTTTTTAGTTATATATTTAGTTATTTAGTGTTCAGCCTTTATGTACAGTTGTATGGCTACGGAAATACTTTTTCCAAAAGAGATTCGCATTTTTGAAATGTAAACTCTCATTAGGTTTAAACAAAAAAATATAGATCAGTCAACCAGATTCAATTTACGATCCCCTCTCGTTTTTAGCTGCTGCTTTTTTTCTACCCACACCCACTTTTTTGTAACCTTTTAGGGGTAAGAATAATGAATACTAGTGTGTGTACTTTACCGCGGATGTGAAAAATCTTACAAATGACACATTTTCAGATCGCGGATGCAAGCACTCGCACGCAGAGTGAAAAAAAAAACAATTTTTGTCCATGGTACAAATTGCGTGTGCCGAGTGAGCAAAAAAGGAAAAAAAGAGATCCAGGGTGAGCTAAGAAAGGGATAAACGGGTTTCTAAAACCTATTTTCCCTCCTGTGTGAGCGAAACCACACGAAAAATAGGACCAAAGAACCCACGAAGTAATCTTTTTGTCCCGGGTACAAGGCGTGTGTCCCGAAGGAGCAACAAAAATTCGATCCCAGGTAACGCTACAACGCCATTGCAAATGTTACGTAAGATTTTGCACGTCCACAGAAAATCTTGATAACTGAACTGATGGTTCCAGTTTTCCTCATAAGATAAACACGTAAGCATGTTTGTTATGTGATGTCTATGGTTTATCAAAATTGGAGACATGCTTGTAGAAAAACATGCTATAATATTTACACGCTCTTATGCTAGATTTCATATCCTGTTATGAATTTTTTCTTTGCCTTTTTGAGATGCGTAACAAAAAATAAGCGATTAATCTATATTCATAGGAACGTTAAGACAACGCCTTCTGTTAACTATTTTTTAGCCTTTAAACATATTTTCGTATCTCTCTTCTCCTGTTTACTATGTACGGTATGCTGCTTTTAAGGCATGTAAAAACATTTTAAAATCAAAAGACATGCATTAATGAGGGAATATGTATTTGAATATCATATCCGCCACGGGTGAGCTGTTTTTTATCAGTAATATATAATGAATCAATATCGATAGATTTACAAGATAAATGCTTTCTACATTTTACAATCCTTGAGCTAGCCCTACAAACCTACCTGTTTTCTTCACATAACCGTGTATAGTGCATAACTTTTAACAAATAGTCCAAAATTAAGTTCACATTTACATTTTAAGTGGTTTTTCAAAAGTTTTCACTAGAAAAAGGAAAATTTCCTTCCCTAACCATTTGTAAGCTTCATCTTGTTATGAACAAATTATCTTTAAGTATTTTGGCTATAGAAACCAATTACTCAACCTTCTGACTACCAGTTAAACTTTGAACTGAACATGTTATTGCTATAAAAAATTTTACTCATAGTTTAAAAACCCACCTATAAACTACTTCAAACTGTTTCATTTTTAGCATAGCGATATATTGAACGCATAAAAATTACTTAAAATAGTAGACATTAAAGATATTGGTAAATTTCCTAATTTAAACTGGAGATACTGATTAAAACTGTTTCTTAAGCTATTTAAAAATGTTTGTTACAAATTTCTGCAACCGTGTCAACCTTTTGCTTGTGCTACAAATAAATAATCTGTTGGTAAAATCAAAGACAGTTTCCATGGAACTGGCAGACAGCTCTCTCATTATCGGTCTAAAGACTTCATCAAAAAGCGTCATTACGACACAGCGCCAAATAATTTCAACCAGCATGTATCCCTATTTTCTGATTGTTTACTGCACATCATAAATTTTG
>JAQIWO010000737.1:0-12536 GCA_034695405.1 Entomobrya muscorum | reverse complement strand
CGAATGATCTCGTATTACTGGAAGACGTTTTAGAGCTTGTTGAACTAGTACTTGCCACAACTGAGCTTGTCGTTGAAACGCCCTTTGATTTCCTTGGCTTATTTTTCGTATAAAATGGAACATCCTTGCCAGGATAGTTTCTATCCTCATCAGAGCCACTCGATTCAAAAACTAGTATGCCCTTGCTCCATGTCATGTCAGAACCTGCAACGCCAGTGTCATCATATTCAGGCGACGTTGGTATTTCATCATATCGTGAGCCTCTAGCAGGTCGAGAAGGCAAATTATGCTGAGGACTACCATTATTACTAGTACGAATATTTCTTGGTTGAGTAATGGGAGGACCATTTGGATGCCAAAATGAAGGGTGAAAGGAAGATGAAGGACCTGATGTGCCACCAGTGGCGAATCTTGATGGACCACTGGTAATTCCGCTGTCATAACTAAATTGAGAGCTGAGCCTTCTAGTGTTCGAATTGGCGAAAGGGCTGGTACCAGTTGAGATGGTACTACTACTTCTGAGTGGACCACCTCCACCACTACTTCTATCGCGGAATTGCATCCAGTAGGAGTCCGGAGCAACGTTAATCGGTTTATATGTGAATGGATCGATCGTGTCTGTGTCAAAGTTTGATAGTGTGCTCCTTTTCTGTCGCCGGAAGTGGTGACCTGTGTCACTTCTCTTTTTGCCATCCCTGCCAGATGTAGGTGATGATAGTAGCAACAATTTCGTTCTTTCTTCATCTGTCAACGACTCCAGGTCATTGATACCTGGTGAACGTTCAGAATCATCGTATAAAGCTGACAACATAATTGGCTCCATCCTGTATTGCTTCTGTTGCTGTTGTGGTTGTGATTCAGATGCAGATAATAATGTCAGATCAAGTTCATTATTAGGATTAGCGCTATTGGTAGCAGTACCACCGTCAGTTGTAGAAGCTGCTCTTTCGTGGTGACGATAATCATTGTCATTATTTTTTATATCATTTTTAGAGCTATATTTCATTTGAGATTGCTTTTCATTTTGTACGGTAGTGGATATCCTATCGTGATGCATGCAAGTTGGAAATCCATCGTTCTCCTCTTCTCTTACAGTGCTGTGCGAATCAGTACTACTACCATCACGTGAACTGTCATCATTTTGACTGTGTCTTCCTGTTGTTGTGCGTTTTATCGACATCGATGCTGCTACTTCAGATGGCTGCGGTCCTAGTTTCGGGAACGGACTCCCAGGCCGTCTAAATATGAGATGGTGACGATTATGTCCTTCATTGTCAGTGTCAGCAGAAGAAAAAGACGTGTTCTTTTCTCGGTCTGCTGAGTCCTCTGATGGCAGTGATGCTGGTTTCAGAAAACGGTTAGGTAAAGGGTGAATGACATAATGGAATTGTGGGCTATCATCACCACCCGTACCAGTGGACAGCATTCCCGGTAGAATGAATCCTTTCTGTTGGGTCGCATTAATCAAGAAAATAATGTTATGCTGAGAACCTGACTTATGTATGCATGCATAAATTATGATGTTTAAATGTGCATGACGAAAAGGAAGGGAAAATATTCATAATCTTTTGGACTTACCAAGCCTCCACACAAGTCTATAGCCACAGCTCCTTGCTCAACGTCATTGTCTTTGCTTCCTTGATGCGTAGCACTCCCATGATAAAAGCATCCCAAATGTTTTCTAACAAGCTCATGTGGTAAAATCTCACTTCGATTGTCGTGTCGATGAAGATGAACAAAGTATGGGTCCAGTAGCTTTTGATTCGGATGAATTTTTAAGGTGAATTGTCGACCGAATCCTTCCAGCTGAATTAATTTGTTTGATGGCTGGTGTAACCTATGATTACTTTGCTCATTTTCAGCTTTATAATTGGTTTCATTGGTAGTGGCAGCGTTGAGGAGGGATCGTCTTTTTCTCCTTTCATTGTCTGCTTGATGATGACGAGGGTGATGGTTGCGGTGAAGATGGGTAAGCTTTGGTTTCGTAATGTCGAAATTTGGCACTGGAATACAATGAGAGGAAGAAGATACAAATAATAAAATCTTGTGAATAGGAAACGCTAAAAAGATTATATGACTATGGGAGTATGATTTTTCCCATGTCGCACACCGCATGTAGGTAAATACTATCAATTTTAATGCAGTGGCATTGGAGTAAGAACGTCAAGAAGGTAATTTTAAATGTCCATATACGCTTGTAATAAATACACGTAGAAAAGAAATTACGGTTTAAAATCCACATCTACAAACCAAATTGTTTGTGCCCTGACTAATGTTTTGCTCTGCTAGTGCAGAAACATTTTTTGTCATTTCGAAATACGAATTGATGATGATTTTTACAAAGAAGTATTAAGATTTGAAAGAAAATCGTTTTAATGTGTCTTCAAATTTATTAAGCTTTAAAAGGTTACATACAACTTCAGGTAGATAAGTTAGAGTAGTAGCAATTATATGAGTACTTGGAGCATTTAAAATTATGAGTGTGCCGTGCCACGGTAGCATAATAATGATGATGACATAATGCAATTATTATTAAGACGCGACACGAATCATGTCAGGCATTCAGACCTACTACAAACGACAGAAAGGGGAATGTGAGACAATAAAACTCAAATATAAAGTCAAGTAGTCAAGTCGTCCAATAAACATTTAAAACCTCCCACAACAATGGATTCTTATGTAATTAGAAGTATACGTAAGTTGTTTTGTACATATTAAAGATGGAGTCAATGAGATAAATAAAAATTATGATTTTAATCGGAATCATTATAAGGTTATGTGGATTGCAACATTGCAGAGCAGTTGTAGTTCCATGAGCTTTTATTCCATATATTTTAACTAGGCTAGATATTTCGTCAAAACAATTCGATAACTTACCGGTTTTTAAAAATGAAGAAGAAACGGAGGACGTTTGTTGGGGTCCAAAAATTCCACGAATTTCTGCTGGTGTCAGTTCATCCCAAAGAGCCTAAAACGGGAAACAAGACATTTGCTAGTTAAATATACAACTTCAAACTTTTCCGTATTTCAACTATTATAAGCACTTCTTGTAGCTGTATACATGTCTGAACATATATTGTACTTTTGGCAGGTACTTAGAATCAGTACCAAAATTCAAAATAATATGCCACAAGCTACGTGTTTTATTAATGCCTATTTAAAGACTAAAGATGACGGGTAATCGAACGAGGAAGTAAATAAAATTCAAAAGGCATGCGGTAATAAAACACAATCAAAATAAATACACCTAAGCCATTAAACCACACAGCATAAAGATCCTCACGGATAAATCAAAGTTATTGGCTCACCAAATTAGAACGCCATTCCCCTGAACATAAATCATAAAGTGGACTTAATTACCAATCACGCTAACATGCTATTTCAAGAAACAATTATCTTTATAGTTATAGGATTTCGGAATATAAGGAATTACTAACACCTTTCATTGATTTATCATTTCAATAAAAAAAATCCAATTATTTATTGAATACATGTCAATTGGCAACAGCCGTAATACATAGTTCCAAAACAAAGCATGTTAAGTAGCTTTAATAATCATCCTCGCTTCTATCTAACTCATAAAATTAGCATGACTCACCACAGGCATCTCAGGTGGGATGGCCCAATCATGCGTTTAACAAACCACGACAATGACATAAAAATAATGGATGTCAATGTTAGTAGATTACGCATTGCCCAACGCATAAAAAATGAATGTATATGTGTGTGTGTGTGTGCGTTCGAAAGCTGTAAAGAGATTAAGCAGTACTGACATATCCAACGTGTAAAATCAACTAACTAGAATTTATCTATTTTGTGCCGTTCCTCCTGCCGTAAGACCCTTCTAAAGATAATCTCATCTTTTCATCTCTCCACTGATTTGCATTTGGCAAAACAAAGCACATCACATCATTATCAGCAAAACATTCTTACGCACATTTTTTTAAAAATAAGTAGATATACAACATACGTGTTTACCTATCGCATCGTGAAACAATTGTCTTTTTATCGTTTCAGAGATAAAATTATATACACTAGACAAACAAAAACTTTTGCTTGAGATAATAAGGTTTTTGGATAATACTTGGATATACAGACATACATGTTGTATATGTTGAAGTATAAGCAATTCAACAATCCCAATCGGTCACACTTGAAGGGCCACCATAAACTTTTTAGCATCAATTTTTTAACCAACGCATTCAGCAGTGTATTGTGTCGAGTACAGTTTGCAATTATTGCAGGCAAAGAGTGACGTAGGCACATATATGAAATGCATGCATGCAAAAGGTTTAATCTGTCGTATTAGTAGGCATGAATGCCGACCAAACCAACTTTGTACGATACATTTAATTATTGTGAATGTCTCTCTAGATATTTGACTTAGAAGATAAAGATTTGGAAAAGGAAAGATTCGAACAAATTATGTTGGTTCGGTGCGGTGTACGAAACTACGTAAAATATAAAATATGCTCACCGGCAAACTATATTAGTTTATAAAGATTTTTTAGTAAGAAAAATGTAAAAGCTGATGTGATATCCGCAAATCATGCCCAACTTATTCCTCTCTAAGAAATTAAAGAGTATGCGAATTTGTAATTGCTATCTCTGATTTCATTTGAATTTTTTTTACATTCATCTGAAGGTTCATCCTTTTATATAGATAAAAAGCCTTAATTCAGCTTTTCAAGAAAAATGAGACTGGTATTAGCAATAAATTTGAATTTGTTTGGAAACAAAGTAATAACCAATTTAATAGTCTACCTATAATAATTTTGTGGTTTTCTGAATTTTAGTCACTTTTATCGCACATACAACCTATAATGTAGATATTATAATAAAATGTTTGTGCAGCTCTTCTTTATAAATATATATAAAAGTGTTTTTATATGTATTTATGGTCTGTATTTTTAGAAATCTTCTTATTATCTTTTTACAGGTAGCCATTCATGATGAGCTGTCTTCATTCTGCTTACTGTTATTTCAACATCCTGAACATGTAGGATAAATACATCATTCCTCAAATTGCCCACAGTAACGTAATGCGTTCTTTTGTAAAAAGTTATCATGCTACCCCGAAACAAATTATTATGTCATCTTAGTAACCTTCATGTTGAGTAACATTTTTGACTCGCGACCCCTCTTGTACATCATATCTTCGGATCCATGTGTTATGGAGATATACCTATAGGGTATTACAAAAGATCATCACTGGCAAAGTTTCAGTCGCCTACGTGTCGTTGGGTGAAGGGGGTGGTCGAAAGTGTAAATTTCCCATTATTGGGTTTTAAAGGCCTAATAGCTTAAAGACAACTCAATCGTCTAACTAGATATTTGGCATAAGCAAGAACAAAAGCTAGGGCTGTCTTATGATGCATCAATAAATTTGATATAATGGATTGATGGCACCGAAAAAATTTTTAGTCCATTTTCTTGATATTTTTAAAACTTTGTCCCTATTTTATTAGCACAAAAATATCCTAAACTTGCACCGAGTATCGTGAACCATGTACATTTTTGAAAACTCTATGCAACACAAAAAGAATTATTAAAATTAATAGCGTTTTACTGGAGACATATGAAAAATAAACTTTTTTGTCTCCCATTTTCATGCTTTGATAAAGTTTAAAAAATCTTACTGACGCCATAAAGCTGCGAAATATGTATAAGTTTTGTTTATCAGAAAGCTAAAAGTGTGCTTTTTTCTGTGCCAGTGAGGGTCTTTTAATTACATTTCGCATGAGTAGCGTACGTCGGTATGTTTAAGACAATATGATTTTGCTGATTTTGCCACCAAAATTTTGTAAGTGTCGTAACTTTCTTATAAAACAATAATTTAAAAATTTGAGCCGGAACAATTTTACACCTTCCTTTGCGCACAAAATGAAGCATCAACATCACCAATACTCGAAAGCATACCAGTGGTGCGACCTCCTGAAGAAGGACAAATCAGCAAAATGAAGCAATAATTTGATATTTTACATTTTTGGATTTTTGAAAATTTCGAAAGTTTGAAGTAAATAATTTATTTAGGGCACTCTTAAAGCTTCTATTGATTATATCTAGCTTATGTAAATGGACTGCTGGAAGCATTTTTCAAAAATCAAAAAAGCTATTAGGCCTTTAAAACCCAATAATGGGAAATTTACACTTTCGACCACCCCCTTCACCCAACGACACGTAGGCGACTGAAACTTTGCAAGTGATGATCTTTTGTAATACCCTATAGGTATATCTCCATAACACATGGATCCGACGATATGATGTTTAAGAGAGGTTGCGAGTCAAAAATGTTTCACGTTGTCATCCAATAGCAAGCCAGTTAAATTATTTTATCGTTTAAATCGGACAGCACCTTATAATAATGCATAATTAATCTCTCAAGAATCATTGGTGGATGCTGAGCTCACAAAAATATGCTGATGCATGACATGTTCACATCTAGCAGTCTCATCGCATTAACCAGTTTTGGTCATCGTTATAAGTATTACGACCATTCAAAATTACGAGTAAAATTATTAATTGCGCGCTTTTACCTGCTACATGAAAAATGACTTTCTAAGTCAATTCTAATCTAGTTTAAAAAATGTCAGGTGACAGCAATAAATGCTTTTGGCACTACCACAAAACTCTATAGTACTTCGAGTGAGCTGGCTTCCTTTTTAATTAAAATTTCCAAAATTTACTTTTATATGCGTAACTTTCTAGATTTTTGTCATCCAGTAGATAGATTTTTGGTTTTGCCGTGATGTAATTATGCGTAAGTTTGCCACTGCAAAAGATATTTTACAGTAAATACAGGAATTACTAACATATCAGATGGCTAAAACACGCAAGCGCTGGTAAAATTATGAGGAAAATCAAGTAATAATGGACTGAAGTTAATTCGAACAAATATTTACGATGCTGAAAAGTAGTATTAAGCAAAGCAGCAATTTTTGGTGTGATCACAGCCAAGATAGCTTGCCCATGTGTGTAGTGGTAGCTCTGGCTTCTAAACAAGTGATTATTTTTTAACAGTGAAACGTTTTCACTGAAAACAAAACACTATCGAAAGTATGATTTTGGGCTTTCATATTGATTCTGGGAGTTTAATGTGCAGAATTTAGCAAGATATCTCGGCATGCTAAGATTGGTAAAATTATGAAGATTATTTTCTCTATCGTATTTTTTCACATCCCTGATTCACGTTGTTACCTTTATATCTTATGTGTTAAGTAATGAAATGAAAAGTTGGGATTTATACATTGTACGCATTATGGATTAATAGTTATTGCGTCTAAACTTTATGGTAGCATTTGAGTGTGTGACTTGTGTTATAATCTGTTGATCAGATACATCACAAGTTTTTATTAAAAACGATTGTAGCTTTAAAACACAAATGTTTGAATTTATTCTGATTTCTATGGCAAAGTGCTGTATTAAAGCCTTTGTAGTTCTGTATGTTTTTTGGAATAATGAACACAACATAACAGAAGCAAAATGTGGGTTTGTGATTTTTTAAGCCAAATTATTGTCAAAATTGGTTCAATAAAAATAAGTAAAAAAGTAAAAACTTGTTATATTAAAAAAATTTAAGCCGAGTCTCTGACAAGGATGAACAATAACGTAGATGAAATAATGAGTTTCGACCCATTTTTCTTTTTTAAAACACTTCAAAAAGTCGCATTTTACTTTCATCTGCGTCACGTTTTAAATTTTTGTCAATGTTGCTGATAGTGATTTAAATATGTATATTTGACGGTAGATAAAATATTTTGTTGCAAAATTTCAATTATGTATACAAAGAGATATATGCTGTGCCATTGTTGACAGGAGTAGAGAAAATGCAGTGTTTCGGAAATATAAACTGGTAAACAACGATATTCCGCATATTTATTAAGAAAGCAGGTTTGAACTTGTCAATCGAAATTAATATAGAACTTGTGTAAATTGCCGTGTTTAGAATTTCAAGTGTAATATTGAAAAATAAAATTAGGTCTGAAATAAGTGCTCAAGTAGTTATAAATTGTTATGATAAATTGTTATGATAATTAGGAAAATTCATTTTCTTACATTTATGAACTTTTTAAATATTTGACTGAAGGAAAACTTCTCGAGGTTTGGTTTGCAGCAGGAAAGTTCAAGCTTTGAGTGAAGTGAGCACGTATATTTAAAAAATTCCAAATGTATTAGTAACTTTATATTAAAAATCATGGTGTTTCCTAATTAAGTTTATTTTATGCTCATATTTTATGCTCATAATGCTTTTATGCAGTCATCCTAAAATAACAATCTTTCTTAATTCATGACTTGAATAGGGATTTGCAAAAGAATGCGTGATATGTTCATTAACGATCGCAACATACGGGTGTTGGTTATCGATATAGGTCGCAAGACGGGCTTAAAAAGATGACACAAGTCAAAAACATTTCGTTTGTAACTTTCTTCGGCCAACTTATTCCCAATCCTTAAAGTCATGAGCGAGGGGAAAAAATAATGTTTACCTGGATTAAAAATTCGCATTTAAATTTCCGAAACGAACAGTAGATCCGGTTTTTACTGTGTTGAACTATGAGTGAGGAATCTTTTTTTTAACGTTCCGTTTTAGAATTTTATTTTATTTGCGTCCTTTTGTCCGCTTTTTCCTTAAAATTGCAATGCGATATTGAATTTATCTGGAGATCAATGCACTAGTTAGATCACGTATATCCTGTTTTTGGTAGCAATTGAAAATTTGACAAATTGCAAAATTCACGACACAACCCAACTGATTGTATTCAGCAAATAACATTCAAAAAAATACATATTAGACGAATATTTCTGACAGATAATATGGCATGCATACATAATCGTTGCAGTTAATGCGTTGAACCGGCCGCATAGAAGTTCCTAAAGTTTTTGTGCCTAAATATTAGTACAACATTATTCAAACAATACTTTTGTACTACTTTGGCTACTAAAAAGAAGGCAACAGAGATCTTCAGTCTACTCGGTCGCTAATAAGCAAAGTAGGACTTACTTCTACGATGTCCTCTACGTCATCTATTGCTTGCACAGTTGACTCCTTAATGCTCGAAATAAAGTAAACCGCGTTCTTTATATCTGTGCGAATTATATATCATTTCCTGAAACTACCAAAATAAAGTAATACGCACTTGGTAAAACGTTATATTGCGACCCTGGCACATAAAATTTCCATGTCACCTTTCCAGTAATTTTTATTTTTTCCAACAGCAAACAAATTAATTTTTTGATAATTTACATCATACGCCAACATATTATGATGCACTATTCATCTCTGAAGAATCTGGATGGATGCTGAGCTCCCAAAAATATTCATGACAGTCATGACATGCTTACATGCAATCATAACAAACTTACCTGTATTAGTCATCATTTTACGTAAACTACCACACAAAAATCGAGGTTTGCTTTATTTGCAAGAAAACTAACACCTTCAATTGTACAAATTTAACTTTTTCCTGTCCATTTTATTTAGCAGACTGTTCTGTCATTTCTGATGCAGAAAAATTCTAAAACTTTGGCTACGACATTTACCTTTTATACTCTTACATATTTCATTTGATAACTCCGGTATGCAATGGCAAGATATAGTAACTAGCGTCTATATCACCAAAAATCCGGTTTTAAAATAATATAATTGGCGCCATCATACCTATTCGCAGTTGAAACAATAGAATTTTTATATTAATTTTTCATGATGCTTCGTAACTAAATTGTTTTAAAAATACCTTTTTTTTATTATTATCATAACTTTATCAAGTGGGTTAGGTGGTATGTAAAAACTTAATTGTACTTTGGTTCTGTCCAGGCATGATTCATTTTTCATTTATATTAATTAATATTAATTTTAACCAATGAGAACTCTGCTATTTAGTTTTTAATCTTTTTTTAATTAATGTGGTCTCAAAATCCTAACTATTATAACATACATGTGTACTCACAAATCTAAGGAACAAACAAATCAAACTGTTTCGAACGAACATAACGCGACCAAAACAATGTAGGTTCAAAAGATGGGTAATTTTCTTCATTTTTTTTGGGACTTGTGCGAATTTTTATTGTTATTTATATTTCTTGTGTTCATGATTTTATGAAGCATTAATTCCAATAATATGCAGTCCTAAACATACTTTTATAGGACATATATGGGCGTGCTCTATGCGCTCAATCTTTAGTTATAAATTGTTAGCATGAAAATAAAAAATTTATTTCGCATTTGGACTGTTTTTTGCAATTTAATTTGTAAAATATTTGAACTGCAGGGAAGATTCCCAAGGTTTTTTTGCAGTAAGAAGTGCTTAGCTCGGAATGAAGTGAACACATTAATTTGGGAAATCAAATGAATCCGTAACTTTTTTTATGAAAATTATGGTAATTTGCTAGCGTATTAAATGTTTCAATCATTAATTCTTTTGCGGGATTTTCTTAAGCATCTGCTTAATGTACTTGGAATTCACCTCGTATGCTGCAGGAATATTAACTACACTTAAAATATAGCAGACGACGTGTTACTACCTAATCTCTAAGTAAGCTTAAATTATTTCTTTTATTATTTTACAATGCTCATTATTACTTAAAATCTTCCAAGCATAGCTTCCAAGTAATTCTAAAAGGTTGATTAATTTCAGGGCCATATGTAATAAATTTTGCACCTTTTCGTATTCAAAGTAATAACAGATGTATACTTGGCAAGTAAGAAGTTACAATATCTGAAAAAAAGTATAATTGATGCAACAATGGAATGAAGGTTAGGTAGTATTCAAATATTCAAAAGTTGAAATGGATTGATGGATTAATTATAAGTTGATGAGAAGGAAATAAATGATCAAGAAGCTTGTATCGATATACCAGTATATTTCTAAATTAGAAATTTCAGTAAAAGGCAAATTGCGTTTAGGGTGCGCAGAAAGCTTAAAACTATTTAAATACTTAGAAGAACTGAAGGCTGCTGATTATTTTTGAAAGATCAAAACGAGCTTGGGAGGAAGATGAAATAAAATTAAAATAATTTTTTTATTGTGACTTTTCAAATGATTCGTATTCCTGGGATATTATGTAGAATTTAAACTAGTAAATACAACAAAAGTCTGCAAAATATTTTGAAAATAAAATTTAAGTTGTTGAACAATGAATAAAAACCAGGTAGCTTGAAGAACGCTTCTCAAAGGAATCACAGCTGTTTACGATCAAGCATTAAAACTCCTATTTCTATATAGTGCTATATTTAGTCACAAACATACTTTTAAAGGGCAAAAATGGACATGTTCTATGCGCTCATGCATTAGCTATAATTTATTTACATGCAAAAATTAATTTTTAATTTGCAGTGTTTTTTTGAAATTTAATATGTAAAATACTTTAGCTGCAGGGAAAATTCCTATGGCTTGTTTTTGCAGGTGGACGGGCCAGGCTCGGAATGAACACATTAATATGGTACAACAAATGAAGGCAAAATTGCTTAGTAAAGATTACGTTATGTAGTTATTTATTATGCCTAATGTTTTAAACGTGTATTCTTATGTGGGGATTTTGACTGCATATTCCTTGCTACTTCTATTGATTTGAATGTGCGGCTAATTGCCCATGCAAGGGTTTAAAAGCTCGAGCACTTTATCGTAGAGACGCGTATTCACAGCCTTCACCATCGAACATTTCCCACGCGATTAGCTGTTGCAAACTGTTTTTGATATTTTGAGGTAGAAAAGTTCTAAATTTTCAGTCATGATTGGATTAGAATCCACAATTAAGCAGGAAGATTAAAGAATGTTTCAAAGTTAACAGATGTTGAGTTAAGCCAACAATAAACACAAAATCCAGATATTACACAACTATTATAAATGTTGAGGGTGTCGTCGCTTTCCATCACTGCTTGTTGTCCTGTTTATAAATTTAATCTAGAATTCAAACTAGACAACTCCTTGACGGTAATCGAACGCAATGAGGTTTTTGATTAGTACAGTGCAATGTTAAGATATATGCATACATGTGAATATAGCAGAAAAAACTTTAAAAAAAAGGGTTTTAAAAAATCATTAAGACTACTTTTATGGCACCGTAAATCATTTTTTATCAAGATTTCTGATTATTTGACTCGCTATAATGAAACCGAACTTTCATCTGTTTCAAATGAGTGTGTTTTTGTGTAAAAGAATTACCCGCCTTGTCTGAATTATTTAGGTTGTATCATACTAAATGCCTAATTATTAGACTGGGTTTCTGAAAATTTTGATTTTTAGACTATGGTATCAAATGACATTGTTTTCTCCCAATTTACTAATATCTGTGTCACTTTTATGTGGCTCTCGTCATCTCCTCCTCCTACTCCTCATGAGATCGATCAATATAATAACGAAAGTAAAGTAGGAACAGGGGAGGTTGTATATTTGTTAAAAACAAGCTCCAAATGTCATTGTCAAACAAAAAAAGAGCTTGACAAATTGAAGTTTTATTTTCCTGAACACAAAATGTCAGTCAATTTAATTTACGATATTGTGAACAGTTCTTAAACTTTATGGAAATCACTTTATAAG
>JAQIWO010000736.1:0-12540 GCA_034695405.1 Entomobrya muscorum | reverse complement strand
AATGTAACATCACCAGGTTCGAACAGCGTGTAAGTTATGGTAATTTTGGGAACTAAGACGTAAAATGTTATAGGTCGTTGAAATCATTCAATAAAATAATATATACATAGGGGACTCAGCTTAAAATGAGACACATTCATCATGCCATATCTCAAAAGAAAGTTTATGAATATACCGGGTACAAGTACGAAAAGATAGCTCAGAATCTAAGCTATCAACATGCTTAAGCAAACTATTCCACATTGTTTGTGGTGGAAGTTACAGTCACGAAAACAAACAGAGAGTGTATTTTAAATAAAGGGCAGAAAGCTCGGATTAGGCTCTTATACTTTGAAGAGCTGCCACTCAGACAAATAAACGCACAGTTGGAAAAAAAAATTAGCAAAACTTTCCCTAGCTTCAGACAATTCAGAAATGCTGCAAAACGTTTGCGTCCGGTCATATGGACCGCCACAATCAAAGAAAACATCGTAAGCAATTCACTGGCACAAATGACCGAAAAGTTGAGCAAAGGGGAAAGATACTGGTGAAGAACAATTGATTCACGATTGGGCAGATAGCACAAAAAGTGAAGGGGTCTTTCATCTCCGTTTAGAGAATATAACATGAGAATTTAGAAGTATCCCTTCCCTACTGTGTATGGATTCCTAACATTCTTACCTAAGAAAAATGCAAATGCGCAAACTTCAATCGAACAAACTCATTTCGTTGTACAAGAACGAAAGGGATGATTTTGTTGCCAAAAATATTACTGAATACGAAACATGCATGCATTACTATTAGTCCAGAACAAAAATTAAGTATTTACAGTGAATACCCAACGGGTGAGACTCTCCAACCAAACACACACAAAACACGCGCAATTCTGACTTTTTGATATTTCGGACCCAATTATTCTATTCTATTAAATGGAAATCAGGTGCTCTATTGACCAGGTGGGAAACATTCATAGTGAGTAAGAGTAAAATGGTGGAAAATTTGGTGCTTATGGATCAACAAACAAAAAAAGTTATGTAGGTGTCTCTCTTGACGCTGAACGACCTATGTATCTACGCATGTATGATGTATGTATATTGGGACGGGCTACAAAAATACGAAATTAGATTACATGGTATACAATTTTTATTAATGCTTTTATTGAAAGTTGAACATTACAAACTATTTTGACTATTTTGAAATTGACAGGTTGATTAGTCATTAATGTCTAGAATAAACTTATGTACATTGATGAATCAATAGTATGCGAATAAATATATGTAAGTATGAATTTTTTCTACTAAAAAATTATTTAAGAAAACTAGAAGCCCTAGAATATTAACAGATAATTCGTATTACCATCATTGTTACAAATCTAGCGATCAGTTAAATCCCATTTATTTGATTGCATAACAATTTCGTATGAAAGTGATCTTCCGCACACAAATTGCAAGCTTTAATATTTACTGCACAACTTTACATGTAAAATCCGTACACCTAAATTCACTATTTGTTTTATTAAATTTGCTCTGCAAACACGTTCAAGTATGTAATAAAACTTGTTTCGTGGTTGCCTTAACATTCCTAAATTATTCACATCCACCAAAAAGTCATTTAAAATTAATAGCATAATAATATCAAATCAAAATTTTTGCACACAGAAAAAAACTGAGCACCTAAACTCTATCATGCTACAAGTGTTATCTGAGATTTGCAGGAGTCTGCTTTGAGCGAATAGTAGTAATCCCGGTCATTCGAAAGTACAAAGCATGTCATGCATTCTCCTGGATTTAAATAAGCAAGGAAATGTTATAGTGATACTTGAATTAAATGAAGTGTATTAGTGGTGTGAGCTCCACGAGAGCTGGCCACTCCAATAATTTAAAGGCAAGAAGGGGAGCCTTTTTGCTTTGTGAAATTCCTTGTGAAAAAAAGACACTGCTTAGAAATTAGTGGAATCAAATGAGCCACATCGGCAAAACTCTGTTGATAGCCAGCAAGCTCTTTTGGCTCATCGTCAGTTGAAAAAACAGACAAGGTGCGGACGTGCCTCACCAACTCAGCAACCGCACACGAATAAGACTTTTTGTCTACAAAGCGGGTCATTTGTTTTCAAGCTGGACTCTGCCGCCGTTCACTGTATTCTCTCATTTTCTGTACTCCTCACAATTGGGTCTAGTTCCCTAACTTGTGCTTATCTAGCCTTTAAAAAAATGATTTCGTGCAAATTGTGTGACATGTAATCTTAAATTTTATATGGGATGACAGAAGCAGCGTAATTAAAAATCATAAATCTTATGCAATCTGCAATCAACATATTATTAGTAAGAAATGCGAGTAATTGCAAAGCCATATTATAATCATTAAAAAAATATTGCAAATTAAACTTATTTTATATTCTTTAGCTGGTTTTTTATTGCGTTAAAAGAGCACAGTACTGATGAAAACGACGCGAGACGCGACTTCAAAGTCTAAAGACAAGATGCATATGAAAAATAAGAATACATATAAAATCGAAATTATTAAAATCATGTTAACACTTACTTCATACATTACTATTACTAAAAATAGTTCCGATAAATAACTTTATTTTAATTATAGGATAGACAAATGAATTATAACATCACTATGACCACAAAATAGCAAATAAAATACTTAAGCCTAAGTGTGTTTCATTAAATTGGTCACCAATAAAAGTAAGTCGTTCATTAATGAATTGCATTGCAAGCGGTTATAATATTCCCAAATAATTTAATGAATTTCATTAAAATTACATTAACTAAGACATACCTGCAAAAAACACGCATAACAGCAAATGTAACCCGACATGATTTTTGTCTGTTGTCTGTCTTCACTAACGCAAATGCACATTTAATTTTGAGTGATTTGATTCTCCCGCTGCTTAAAACAGGTTAGCAAACTTTTTGAATCACATCTAGAATTGTTTTGAAGCAATATTTTACACAAAATACGAATACGAATTATTATTATGAGTTCTACGCTACGAAATACACTTTTAAATCTGTGTTCTATGCGAGAAAATCTGTATTTTCGGGTTCTGGTACCATTGTCGGCGGTTCTAGCTCTCGAATGAATGAGTGCACAATAAATATCATTACAAGACGCAGGAAAAATGCAAATAGCCCCATAAGTATATGACTGAGCATAACTACTTTGAGGAGTGTGAAAATTATTAATAGAACAATATTGGCATCCCTATAGTTTCTTGAATAATTTAAAGCTGTGGCAGTGTCAGTTTCCTGATAATAAAAAATGATTAATTAAATTTAAATACCTTAAATAAAACTGGATAACGAATCATGATATGTTTTCTTACAGTTCCAGTTGCCTTAAGAAGATTGATAGAGAGCCAAAGTTGGATACACCAGAAAATAGTTGATGTCGCCATCGCAATCCACACAATCACAAGCATCTCTAAAACCAACACATAATAAAAATGCAATAATTTGCCAAAGAAATGTTTGAAAATGTTTCATGATTAAATTTTGTTTACCATTGTCAGATCCTTTTGTATTAGCATCAGATATCATTAGGACGACTGGCACGATTTGAAGTATAAATCCGATGCTTGTCAATACCTACAAACATATTTACATAGTTAAGGTAATAGGAGTTCATGGAAATATTCTTAAAGAACAAGGGGCAAAAATATTGCAATCAAAATTGACTAAAAAGATTTTACCAAGTCAAGGTAGGCGACTACTCGTGCTCTCACTCTCCACGATTCCCTCTGGTTTTCTGCCATTTAAAAAAAAGAAATTAAATATGGTATAGTTTCAACTCCAAATTTTTTTCTTGTAAATTACACCAGCTTTTCGACGTGTGGATTAGTTCGCGTGAAAGTGAAGAATGACCAGTAGCTAAAAAATATTTTCTGTGAAGAGTTGATGGTGATGACTTTTGTATTTATTTGTAGCTCTGTATGAAATCATTGAGATATCTCATCAAACTTTTTTTGAAGGTTCATCAACAGAATATTTAGCTTCTTAGCATCTTAAATGAAAAAAGAGAACAGTGGAAACTACTTGTTAATATTCATGGTATTTTGTAAGTGTTCCATAAAGCTCTGGCAAAATAATGTTGATGAAGCTTAATGCAGCAGCAGCAAGATAAGTACTCAAGCGTGCAAAGTTTAAGATTATAAAACAAAATTTTTACTCAGTAGAAGTGATCCAATTTTCGGCTCTCTTATTCATATCAATAAGATTTACATTTATGCATGCATAAGAGTTTCATTATAAGTGAATATGTTTTGCGAAAATTGAGCATCATCATCGTCAAGTAGAGCTGTCATACCAAGTACCATACACATTTTTTTTTAGATAACATCATCTTTTATATAAATCATCATACTTTTCTGGTGTCCAGTTTTACCAGCACCTTTAAAAAGTGCAATGAATTTGCCCGTTTCCCGAAGTGCTCATAAGAATCCTCGTAATTTAACGCTAGTGCAAAAATACCGGTGTAAAGCAGCGTGAAAAAAAACTTCTGGAAGCGTGATGAAAGTTCTGAATAATAGCATAAAATTTATCATGATTGAATGTTAGAATCAAAGGAGTACGAATTGACCCATGGTCCAGTGAGAAAAAATGACCAACTTTTGCTTCTCTGTAGGATTTCACAATACACCATGATTGCAGGTGCGGGCCCCCACATGCGTCTTACGAACTGAAAATCAATAGGGTTTCTTGGCAGGGCTTGCAAGTATTGCAGTATTTGATTAACAATTAGAAAATAGCACATCAATTTTAGTTGAAACTTGGAACGACAAAGTCAGGAAAACCTGAACAACTAATAGCAAAGCTAATTTTCCGCTTGAATTGAAGTATGAGCGCAGACATGCTTCGATCTTGCTACACTTTGTCAGTTGTCAACTCTTTCTCAGATATTATGTCTCATTCGTATTCAATTTTATTGAAGAGAGGAGACCCAGCTGGTTTATTAGCGGCTCTTTTTTTTTAAAGCACTCAGAGTAGACATTCATAGCCTACAGCAACCCACAACGATATGAATGACACATGTAAGCAAACTGCGGAAAACGCGCAAAAAAATACATGCCTAATTCACACGTCACGTTTGCAAATCAAGACTTTTATTTTGTCTTCTTGAAACAAGAGTTTACAGGAGAATACATACAAACGATAATAATTATCATAACAGTTGCCATGGAGCAGTAGAATTGCAGTGTCTATTCAACTGGACGTACCCGTACGCAGAGAGAGCCACCTGATTCAACGTAATCTCGTCCTTCTTCTGTTTTAACCTTCAAAATACTTTTTCTGCGTAGGTAATATGCATAATGTGCATTACTACCTGTGCTGTCGCAGTCAAGTCAAGTAAAGTCAACTTGATGCCACTCTGTTTTAATGTCTAGAAATTGCTTATTTTTATTTATTTTTAAAATATTTTTTAAAAGTGACGCAAATAACTAATTTACTTGAAACCATGGAAAATTCTATTTGGAGAATTCGGGCTAGAGCAGTTGCGTTCCTTACCTTGGTAAAAAAAAATTTGTGTCGAATTCTCTAAGTTTGCTATAAAGACAAACATTTTTTTCAAAAACCAATTAATTTTTTAATTTGTTTTAAGGTGACCAGCGTCATAACATTTATTTTTAACATCTTTCTGATGACTTTGATGGTTTTGGTGTCCCATAAATTCAATAACGACTTCGGTTTGTGTCATTTAAAATGGCGAATTTTTTATGAAACAAAAATCAGTTGAAAAGTTTATTTTTTAATTTGATTACTTATTTTATTAATAATTTTTGTAGCCAACTTATTCTTGCGTGACGAAAATGCAACTCAAATGACTGACATTGACAGGAAGGAAAACGGTATTGTGACGTAACTCTCAAAAATAAATCACAAATCGATACCTTTTGGCGACTATTTTTCTTATCATTTTCTTTCTTTTACTTTCAGATAAAAACATTTGGACCTGGGTCTTTACATTTACAGCTATTTATTTGGTGTCCCTAATAATTCACATCTGGACAACCGTATATCTTTGCAAAGCTACAAAAATTGTGAGAGTTGTTGAAACACGTCAATGTTTTGCTATATGTGCATAAGCAATTAAAATTCATATTATGCTCAACTTTAATCTTTTTATAAAGGGAGCGGATCCATTATTGGCGTCAAGCAGATCCAAAATCTGGAGAAATGTTCATGCCGTTTTCCTAGTGATTCTCGTGTTTATGTGCATAAGCGCTCTGGTCACAGGAGGGAATATTGTAATGTTTCTTTTCTTAGTGATAGTGAAACTCATCTGCCTATATACAGTACACTCTTTTATTTTGGAACTGGAATCACATCTTCAAACCCCCAAACACGTAATGGAAAATACCCCAAAATGCGAGGTGACAACAGTTGACATGCATGAGAAATGCAAAGATACTCGCTGGAATAAATAGTATACAATATATTATTATTGCCCGGCTTCTCTTTGTCCACATCTTCCAGTTTTTATAATTATTTTTTTAAATAATGAAAAACCAAGCAGTATTAAAAAATAAACCCGACGAATTTAGTTTCGTGGAAACGTTTATTTATTTATGTTTTGTGCAACGAGAACGACAAGCTATGCATTTAGATTTGTAGGGGCTGTGTCCACCAAATGAATCATATATTATTGTAAAGGAAAGATATACTTTGGAATAATTTATGTCTGATGGTGTTGATGAGTGCCGCATGTTTTCTGATGTTCAACTGTGAGTGAGAATAGTAAATAAAAACTTCATGGAAAATAATATCGAGCATATGAGATGCCTCATGTATGTGCATAATATACACTTTTACATTACGAATACCTATATGCCTTTGTTTGCATCAGAGAGCAGCTTGGTTACAACAGCTTTATAAGCGTATTCATGTATATTTTAACATGAAGCACAACAGCAGGATTTTTTTTAGGTACGGCGACGTTCACTAGGCATTTTGTTTGAAAAATAAAAGCTAATTTTTTATGTGGGCTATTTTTATGAGCTTCATTAAATTAGGATAGCATCTCAGGTGGACAGACCCTTAAGCTGAAAATTCTGTGTTTTTTGCTGATCTGCGTCGCATGTGAGATCCGAGCTCTGGTTGAATCTGTGCCTGTCTGTATTTTATATACAAGAAGCTTCACAGAAGAAATGAAGAAATACATGGATCTCCTGTTTTGGTTTTGGTCAGAACTGAAGCAAAAAAGAACATGTGCTTTTCAATATCATCAAACTTTTTTGGAGAGATGAAGCTTAACTTCATAAGCAACATAATATGTATGGGTAAGAGTTAATTTTGTTTATCAATATTGTTGAATGCTTTTCCTGGGAAATGGATGTGAAGAAAGGAAAACCGAATAAAAAAAGAGATTTAGACTTCCCCCAAAATTGTTATTAGTTGAGGAAATTTAATATTGAAAGTTTTTTCTTTAGGAGGAAAAAAGTTGTGAGCCAATATAAATATTACATAGTATTTCAAAGCTCCATGCCAATAAAACATGAATTTAAAATATGAAATATTAATAATATATGTTGTTACTCCATTCCTCACAATTTTATGCAGTTTTTAATTACAGATTTCAAATTTACTTTGTTGATTCTAATTAAGCGATATAAATTACATATAGTAGTTGTAGAATAATAACAATGTGTTTTTAGCCATTCGTTAACGTTGACATGATCCATGGGCGAACTTAATGCTGGAAATTTTTACTGGATTGCACTAAATAATGAACGTACCTATACATGCATATTTTCCGTCAATGTTAGCAACTTAATCATTGTTAATTTTGAATTTATCTCTTCAAAAAATTATTTTAGTGTCCGCCTTTTTCTAGATTTGAAAATGATACCGCGAGGAATATTTTGACTATAACGTAGCACATTACCCCATTCTTAAAAATAATATAATTGTTATTATAACGAAGAAAAAATACTTTCTTGGGAAACAAAAATAACTCCACAAATAGAAAATATCACAGCTTTCATGACCATGCTTATAAACTTACAGGGATCACGAGAAGCTTATCACAGTATCACTCAAAAATCACAATGCAGTATAAAAAATATATTTTATTTTTAATGTTTAAAAATAAATAATATTACACTTGATCCATTTCTACCCTGCGTTCATACCGATTTTCGTTTTTGATCCTTTCGACTATGGAGGACTCCAGTTCTCGAAGGAAAAACTGAACAACTATTAGCAAAGCTAATACTCCAATCATCAGTAAAAAGAGAATTCCCAGGTTTATGAGTGATGGACTGTCTAAAGTTGATTTCCTGTGGAACTTGTTGACCTCTATTATCAAGAGAAATGCAAGAACGGAAAATATAACCTTGTTGACTGCGCGCCATGTTGTAGCCAACTTAAAGGCCTTCAAAGAATCCGCTCCCTTTAACAAACAAAAAGAATAATTACTTATATTGGTCTTCATTCTCTAAAAAATAAACAATTAAAAGTGTTGCCAGCACTAACTTTTTTAGTTGCCCTGAGGAGAGTTATGGTGAGCCAGATCTGAATGCAGAGAACCATTCCAGCAAAAGTATAACCATCTAAAAAATTTGAAACTGAAAAAGAAGACGCAAAACATTTTAAAATTAAGGCACACGTCAAGAAAGTATGCATATCTGTAAGTAATGCGTTATGTCGGACGTGCAAAATTCTACAAACGTCGCGGCAACACAACTTTTTCGATCTCGAGAGAAACCGTCCGGATCTCGGGGGAGAACAAAATGGTGTCCCGGATACAGTGTCCGTGTTCCGGGTGAACAAAAAAGATTTTCGATCCAGGGTAATGCTGCAACGCCGTTGCAACGCTGCGTAAGATTTTACACGTCCGCGTTATATTTCTGGTTTTCTACCTTTTCTACTCTCTTTTACGGCATTCCATAACGCTGCCATATTTTTATCATGGATGGATAATTTAGACAAACAAACATCTGAAAAGTATGCAAAACGCGGTAAAATAAAATATATGGTTTAATCAATTTAAATATAGTTGCTGCAAGGACTTCAAAAATGTTAAAGTTAAAGTTAAAAAATGACGAACCAAGATTATCTGTGATATCTATGTGCACCCAATTTAGCGAAACAATCGCGTAGACAAAGTAGCCACCTGCTATGAAACAAGTTATCTTTGGGGGAAAAGGAAATAAAAAGTGATTACATCTGACTTAAAACTAAATGGGATTATAATCCGTTTAGAAATGGAAAATTTACCAAATTTATGTATGCAACCAAGGTTGCCTGAACTCTCCATCCGAATGTTTCCATACTTTATTTCATAACTGTCACGAAAACGTCATTTTTTCGTAGAAAGCTCTCGTTTGAACGAATAGTATTTGTCTAATGCTAAGTGTCGACTGTTATACGAGATGTGTTATTATGTGCATATATGTACTTACATTACAATACAAGTACCCGTATTCCTACTTGCTCCGAAAACAACTTGGTTGTGGCTGCATCTTAACATTTCTCATGATTTTTGCATGTGAGTCACAACAGCAACAGATTTCTTGCTACGGGAACGTTCACTTTACATTTTATCTAGAAAATAGCCGAATAATTTTTGTTTAGTTTTTATGTGGACAAGTTTAATTGAATTGTAATGAGCTTTATTTAATTCTGATAGCATCTCTCTAATGAACAGACCCTTACGCAGAAACTTCTTTTGTGTTTTTGTTGTTATGCGTCACATGTGAGATCAGAGATCTACGAATAAAAATCCCATATGTACCTTGTCTGTATATATTAATATGTTCTGTAATGCCACAATTCTTACAGAACGAATGCAATGGAGTCCCAATTTCATTTTTTCCCGTAATAAACTCAAGCCAAAAAAGAACATGTGTCATTTATACGTATTTAATTTGAGTTATGTTGAATACTCCTATAGTATTTGTGAATGATGCCTAAGTTTTAAGTGCGTATTTTTTATCTTGACGTCAATTGAGACTCTCGGAATTTTAAAACTTGGTATAAAAGGGAAAAAATCATATGTACGTTTGTCGTTTTAAGAACGTTTAAACTTAAGGAAAAAAAGAATGATGAACATAAACTATGAAAAAAAGAATGCATTAGGCCAATGAAACAAGTTAAGCTTTTACGTTTTTAGTACTTATGAGCTAATTATAAATGTTGGGACAGGTATATACTCGCAAATTCTGAATCTTTTTTTTTATAAATGAGTTTACAAGTTATCAAACTGATTTTACTTCCTTTAATCATTAATAGTTTTAATATGTATTTATTCTAAAAAAACATTTAAAACCTTACATTTTCTTCATTGTTTACTCATCATCAGTTTCCATTACATTTGAACAAATTATTTCAAAGTGTATAAAGAACATTTCTGTTTTCGTATATAAAGTACAATAATTAGTATTCGTAACAATGTAAATATATTTGGTTTCACGTCTAATCGGCATGATTTTCGAGCATAAAAATATCAGTATTTATTCTTCTTTTAGAGATTTTTATTTCATGAATGAAGTTCTGAACCACGAGAATGATCAGCGTATAAATAAACATGCAGACAAGCACTTCACTAGAATCTGAGTTGGCCAAAGGAAGGGACATTAAAAACACAAGAACGATGCTTACATTTCGCCAGATTCGTGCCAATCTTAACGCTTCTAGGGAATCTGTTTCCTGAAAATTACATATAGAAATACAAAGTGAGCTCATGAATGCCATAAAATAAATGCTACTCAAAAATTTAAAATATTAGTGATTTTTGGTCAATTGTCTTAATTTTTATAAATTTTCTCTTGCTTTTGCGGTTGATGTGAACAGAATTTTTGCTTGAAATGCATGAAGAAATGCTTGTAGCGTTGTTAATATTGTGACAATCCAAAAGAAGAGCCAAAAGTCTGAAAATAAATTACAATAAATCAGTGTGTTTAGTTCCAGTTTGCATTACCAATTACAATCGCTATGAGATGAATAATCTTAAATTACGGGTCTTAGATGATAAACGAGTATGGTAGAAGTATGGATAATCCAGTGTCTCTGTTGGGGCTAGCTGTATCTTTAGACTTGTAAAGATAATAACCAGTAAAACATATGCAGCAGCCGTAATCTATCAAACATAATTGTTTTTAAAGCTAAAATAACGTTTTATGGTTAAAAAAAAGATTGTTAAGATTGCTAAACTTGAAATATTAAGTCAACTTACACACTCCAAATATGCAATGATTCTTGCAGGAATTCTCCAGGTCCAAACAAAATCTTCCATATTTTTCCCAATAAAAGGCCAGAATTCATTAAAAAAACACTTGAGATGCCCAACATACGACTGTTTTCAATTTTTAATTATGCATTATAGTTGGACACCACTTGTTAAATTTGTTGAATGACATTGGTTTATGATTCATAATTCTCCCGAAAAACCAAATTTGAGGGAAAACCGCATAAAATATTGAATGAAGGATAAATAATTTAATACTGTTGCTGAGTTGTGGTTGTTACTGTTTCCTGAATTTTTAGAAATGAAATGAAAATGTTATGAAATTTACCATGATGAATAGGAATCAGCCATTGGAATGCAAAATAATATATATGCTCAATTTTAAAAAGGAATAAAATTTATTATTATATATTGACGAGTTTAGCTTCCCACACAGGCACCACCAACTTCTCTGCTTTTAATAATTTATTGTGGGAATTTAGGAGATGCATTGCAACCCGTTTTTTAAAATAGATTTGTAGTTGAATCGTCTACAAAAGAAATCCGGACATGCAAAATCTTACGCAACGCAACAACGTCGTTGCAGAGTTACCCGGGATCGAATTTTTTTTTATTACCATGGGCACAGGACTTGTACCCGGGTCATTTGGAAACTTTGTCGGTTCTTTGGTCTCCTGGGACCTATTTTTCGTGTTGTTTTGCTCACACGGGATCGAAAATGGGTTTTAGAGACATTTTTGTCTGTTTTTGTTCACCCGGGGTAATTTTATCCCTTTTTTTCTTCTTCACGCGGGACTGAAAAAGTTGCGTTGACGGGACATTTGTAAGATTTTGCATGTCTGAAAAAAATCAAGTCTTCTTAAAAAGTATATTCGTAACTCTTATTTTTTCCAACAAAAATATTAGTAAAAAATCATTTGATTGTCTGCAAATTGTTTTCGTTATGTATTTATTTTGGTCGGCTTATCCACGCACCATGTCAATTTATCCCATATTTTTATTATGATAATTTGTAAAGTTATGTATTAAAACAATATGAAATCAAGCATAAATAGCCTTGCAACTCTTGTGTACGAAAATGCTACAATTTTGATAGCATTTTAAATGAATATTATGCCCTTACTTCTAAAAACAGGTTTTTGCTGATCTGCATCACATAAAAATCGGCACATGCAGTTCATCTTGTTAACTGCGTATGTACTTCTTTTGGTCAGCAATGCAAGACGTGTTTTTATAGAAAAATATATTGGTCTGGTTAGTATTCTTTTAACTGAAGCAAAAACAACATGCCCATTTCAAAGTCATGTAACATATAACTTATAATAACATGCAACAGTTGCGTGTTCTGAGTCCTGTTGAAACACTGCG
>JAQIWO010000735.1:0-12547 GCA_034695405.1 Entomobrya muscorum | reverse complement strand
TTAATCATCCATCATAATATTCACTACCAGACAACTAACGACACATTAAACACTTTTCATTAGTTTACCACAAAAAATAAATAGAAAAAAGGATTATTATCCGGAACATTTTAGTGTGTTTTTTTTAGGATTAAATATTCACCTTTGTTATTGAGCTCTCCTATTTCTCGTGTACATTTTATACGCAGCATGCAGGCTTAAAAACATACCAGTTTTTTTTAAATTTATTTGGAAATTAACTGATATTTAATTATTATTAGATATACATTTAATTAGAAAAAGTGAACTTGCTTATTATATATCTTTATGGCTTATCTGTAAAATTATTTATACAACGTCTATATTTATTTTACCACTTATGAATTATACAATAGGTGTAGTGGGTATAATCTATAACAGTACTATATCATATATATCTAGTTGACAATTATTTCTTTTAGAATAACAATAAGAGCTTCTTTTCATTCGAAATTTTGTCGTGTGGTTTGTGGTAAAGTTAAAATTCTGGAAAAGTTGTTTAATCAGGCTTCTTCTTCCATCACCTCAACTCGTGACTTTTTTGAGGATTCTAATTCTGCATCTTACTCTTCGCTGGGTTTGGTTTTCCTCTTGGAACCGGAGTAGATTTCAGAAGCTTGGACGAGGATACAAGTCATGTTATCACAGCCAGTGATATCTCCTCCGGTGTCGGAAGAAAGACAAACATATTATATAATCATTTCCAGTTCCTTGGCCTACTCAATCGAGTCCTTAACCAAGTCGTAGGACGGTAACGGTCATCTTGCTTCTTTGTGTTAGTTTGTTAGTTTCATTGATTTTATCACTACTCAACACTGACTGTCGGTGGTTTTGTAACTTTTTGCTTCCTCCCTTAAACATGTAGTTTTTAATTTTGAATGAAAAATCAAACAGCAATCAATTGTAGATTCAAATTTTAATAAATACTTTTCAGTCTGACACATAAAAACACTTACGATTTAGTTGAAGTTGCGGTTGGATTAATTGTTAAAAGTTAAACTGACTGAACCGATAAATCCAAACAAAACTTGACAAATACTGAACTGTGAGAAATGCGGACTATTAAATGCGATTGTGGTGATGAGGAAGACAAACCATAACAGAAAGAATTGCTTTCAGCTGTCAGCTGCTGTATTAGAATATTTTTGTTTGATAGAACACAGAAAGTCTTTTCTAGAACAGACGGTATGGGGTCATTCACAACGGAGTCGCAATAAAAATGGGCAATCAGCTTTGAAGTGACCAGATTATTGGGCAACTTGTTAAAAACAATTTTCAGTCGGCAATATGGAAGCCTAGATATTTAAGAATCAGTCGCGTTTAAGTAATTATTCAAAGCGCATGCCTTCAATTGTGGATGCTCGCAGAACATGGTATTCTCCAAACAAGCAAATTGCAGCAGATATACAAAAGTTGTATTTATTTCTGGTCCTGAGGTTGAATGCGTCAATTTGGATTTGTCTTGTCGCTTAATGGTAGAATTTGTTTATATGTTAGGAGTGATTTTATGTTTTAAATACACAATTGTATTTATAAAAGGTTTACTTTCTCAGACAACCCCAAATGTATGAGAGAAAAGGCTTGTTGATTAATCGATTAATTAACAAATTGACGTTGGCTTGACTCGCCGCAGTCACATTTAATCGTTTGAAGTCTTAAAAGAAGTAAATACAAATAAAATAAGAATACAATTACTATCGTGAAAGGGAACCGAATCCGATAGCAAGATCATATTGTTGTACTTTCAATTTGTTCGTGGTCAGCAATTTTTGCGGTTTTCGATAATGCAGGAACAAAAGCTCAAACCAAAAACTACGTGTGATGTGTAGCAAGTACAATTCAATATTTTCAAGCAATTATTAATTTTGTTTCGCACGAGGGAGAATTTTCTCTATACATGCATTTACCACAAATAAGGTTCACTTCATTCGGTTCTGTGATTTGGAATTCGCTTCATGAAAAATGCTGATGCTGAGTAAGTAAATTACTAATTGTGGCTGAGTGTACGCTAGTCGATATGACAGGGAAAGTGAGTCTACTAAAAGCGCGCTATAAAAACAGATACCTTTTATCATCTTCGTTGTTGTCTCGATAAGTACATACAAGACATTTAATCTTAGTTCTCATTCACGAGTCATCCTACCCACCTCAAACGCAATCCGAAGACTTACAACTTAATTTTCGTTTAACTCCTGCTAATAATATACTATTACTTATATATAAGACAAAATTACTGTTGTTATTGGAATGTAATAAAATCAGCAAGAATACAACTCAAAGAGCAAAATAGTTGATGATTCGTGTTTAGCACAATAACAAGTTTAACAGTTTGATTAATTTAAATATATTTTAGTACACCTCCTCCACTTCCTTGCATTTTCATAAAAATAACATACATAACTTCCACGACATGAAATCTTCCCGATTGTGATTTACTATTTTGAAGCAAAAAGCTAGCACAGATCCATGGCTACAGTTGGATCATTTTGGAACAGCTCCTGGTATGTTGGCAAGTTGGCAAGGTCATCAGACGTCCTGTATTATGAAAAAAGATACCATTTATAAATTACCGTTATAAATAAATCCATCATTATCCCACAACACGTTTTATCAGAAGTTACCTTTGTAAAACCTAGACACACTTCTTCTTCAATTCTTCTCCAGAAATAAGATTCCTGGCCAGCAGGAAAATGTTTACTGCGACATCAACATCCTCGTACAATCCCACTGGTTTTGCAACAAATAGGTTTGGCATTGACTCCTCCATGTCAGAAATGACATTATACTTGTGTCCAGCGTTCAAAAGCTCAAATGCAATCACATAATTCTTGTTTGGCTCTTCGTCATTACCGCAATAAATGAAATGAAGAAACGCATTTACCCCTTCCTGTGTCATATCTGGCATCTGGACTAGCTGAGTTCTTGATTCCTCCATCTCGGTTTTAAACATGGTTTCCAAAACGTTTCTGAAGGCAGAGAGAACCAACCTTTGGTATTTTACTGGATCGCCGTTGCTGGAAATGATAACCACGTCGCTGTGGACCTCATCATGAAGCATCTTTTCGTACACAGCCATCTTGCGGGGTTCAGTTGGCAGATTAGCACAGCTTAAGATTGGAGCGTTGATGAATACTTGAACAGCCACTTTTCCAGTTTAGCCGACTAGCTCATTTCTCTAAGGCATAAATCCATAATAAGCATTATTTTTTATAATTTTCTATGCATTTGAGATTTGATATAAACTGTAAAATTTACTTATCAATAACCTTCGGGGATGATTGTACGATCGAGGAATTTATTCCCTAAACCAATTACTGCAGGGTTTATTCCACAACATGTACCGCATTTCTGGAAATGCTCAAGTTGAGAGACAGTAACTTTAACATGGACATTCTCACAGCCGAACAAGTTGCTCAAATCTTTCTGACGAGAAGTGCCATTCTGAATCTGCAATTCACTATAACCTGAGGAATCCCTCAAGAAAACTGATAATGTTACACACCTGAAAATATTAAAAGTAAATATTAAGCACACATGTCACATCAATCATTTCGAGTTGTGATTTCTGCACTGGGGACTTTCATTATATTGTTCAGCAGAAAACTATAAAATTATCAAATTGTTCCTGCAAAATACACCTTCCAACTTTGCTACTTACTTGTCTTGATCCCTAGCAGCTCTGCTATAAAACCGTACCATTCGCCATTCGCTGTAACGAACTTGATAGTTTTTTCACGTGCATGTCTTCATCACTATCATCACTGCTATCACAACATAACGCATTCCTAACTGTCTAAATCTTCCAATAGTTCCTTGTCGACATTACCCATCAAACATCATGTTATTATTCTTGAGAAGGTAAAAGTTCAGGATTTAAATTGAAGGGCATGTGAAGTTCGACTAAGTCACTAAAAATTAACTTTGTAATTTGGCGATTGGTGATGATCAATTATTTTTTGCAAGTTTATTGAAGTAAGGATAAAGTAATTAAATTTGCTATACTCAATAGAATAAATTCAGCGAAATGAAATTCCAAATGACAACAACAACACTGGTTGATTAGATCAGCTTCTCACAATTTAGATGTTCTCGTTTCTCTTCAAACTTGATTCAAACTAGAGTATAATATGCTGAAGGAGAAGGATGCATACGCTATGACATTTCGCTGACTTTTCACATATTTTCATTTTTTTTTTTACAAAAGACAACTTACGAAGGGAAAATAATAGTATGCATGGCAATACAAGGAAATCATACAAAAATACATACACGGGATATCACGAGCACCAAAATGAGAAATAAAATGTGTTGAGAAAGTTAATCGGTATATTTTTTATAAATATTATTTAATTCCATTTAGGTTATTGTAGATATTAATATGTTCATTAGTATTATATTTTACTTCTACTCTTACAACTAATATTTTGTTCTCAGTACTTCTCATTTTGGACTGGGTTTATCAAACCTC
Source organism: Entomobrya muscorum (assembly GCA_034695405.1). Lineage (NCBI taxonomy): Eukaryota > Metazoa > Arthropoda > Collembola > Entomobryomorpha > Entomobryidae > Entomobrya > Entomobrya muscorum. Next base: position 8,061 of record JAQIWO010000735.1, on the reverse strand, counting down.
AAAAAATAATCATCTTTTAACTATGAAAGGGAAACGACAAACTAAATTTCAAGGTAATTTTAGTTTAAAAAGTGTTTAATCATACATGATCGAATTTTACAGCTTACTAGATATACACATTCAAATTGTTTGGCACAGCTTCGTTTATGTAGAAAGTATGAAGAATGTTTAAATTTCTCTTTCAGGCAACTGATTACATTCGATCTATGAATTAAATGAATTACTTAAGTAGAGGAAATTACCTTTGTTAAGATCTTTAGGATTAAAAAATAGACGAAATCGCAATTGTAAGTAATTTTATGCATATATGTTGTAGGATGTAGGAAGTTTACCCCACGCTGACGACACTGACATTCTGCTTGTTTTATGATTTACAAAATGTACAACAACCTGAATATTATTAAATACGTGCTTAATTTGTTGAAAATATTTTAAAATTATGTAATTTTCAAATCCCAAATCATTTTTTTAAATATTAAATTCAATATCCTCTGGATCTATTTGCTTCTCTTCAGAATTGTTTTCTTCGACTTGCTCATCTTCGGAGACATGCTCGTCACTACTTTGTGCATCGTCATCACTACTGTTGTCCCCTTCTACAAAACGCACCATTCGAAAGTCCATACTTTCAAAGTCATATTCCATTACCTCAACTGGACACAAGATAACTTTTCTTAAATCTAGAATATAAAAGTGGGAATCCATATTACTCGTCAGAAAACGGTTGTGTTTTCTACTAGGTTTTTACCACAAGAAGCAAGTTATAGTTTTTTCATGAAAATTATTAACGTTTACCTTTCAGTTTTAAAATTTCTCACGTAGATTTGCTAAATTTCTGGATTTGATTGTACTTGTAAAGTAAATTGTGTCAGCTTGCCAGAATTACTTTCTATTTCATCAAAAAGCTTGTTGTTTTCTTCTTCCGTGCCCAACGCTGCAATGTTAAGTATCCGTAAGCTTGACATCCACGTGGAAAGTTTTTTAATTTCACCATGTCGACAAAGGAAGTCAAGGCGAAACTCCACCAACTCCTTCATTCTCCCGTTGTCCACTAGATCCACATCGGTTCTATAAACTCTGTCATTCCAGATCATTTCCTGATCCTAACTTTTAGGTACAAACGAGCCATCGTAAAAACGTTTCTTATCCAATCCAGAACAGATCTCAAGCTGTGTCAGTTTCGGCATGAACTTAAGAAAGTTGAAATCCCAGACAACCACGTCAACCAATCGAAAAACTCGTAAAGAGGGGAACTTCATTTCAAATGGAAAGTTTTTATAACATACTCGATGCGGATTTATAGCACCTGTAGCACAATATAACACAAGTCTTCTCAGCGTTTCCTTAAACGGGCCCAGTAGCGAAGACAGAGTAGAATCGCTCGCGTCGGGGCCAAGATCAAATGCCAATGACTCCAGAAGAAACCGCCATTCTCGAAGGGTCACAGCAAATCCAATAGGCAATCTGGCTTCCGGTTCGTCATTCCTAAAGGAACAAACAATATGGAAGTATTTAAAATTCCTTCGTATATACTACACACTTGCCCGTTCTTGTAATGAAGTTGTTAATTGAAACAATTATATAATTCAATATATGAAGACGCTAATTCGTACATCATGAGAACATCCAAAACTCTGATTGGAAACTTTCTTGAATCATCCTTTCTGATTTCAATTAGCGCACTTAAATGGGATTGCAGTTCAGAATATGATGTTTCTCCGCCCTGACTTTGCAAAAATCTCGTACACGGAATACCTGCAAGCCAGCAAAAAACAAATCCTCAAAGAATCTAATCCATTAAACATCATTTTGCTATTTAATTCTCTAACTCATTTAATACCTTTAAACATGGAGAATGCAAAAACAATTGTTTTTGAAGTCCAGAAACTTTAGCTCCATCTTTATCTGAAATTCCGGTCCTGTAAATTTCCAAGCGCGTCAAATTAGTGTCTCGAAGAGGACTACCTCCATCTGCTCCAGCTAGCTTCCGAAGAATCCAAACGGTGTACTTGCAAGAGTCGTCGATGGTGTTTCAATCAAAAAATTAATGTTTTTAATCTAGGAAAGCTCAAATCTGCAGGGATCTCAACAAGTGACGGCAAGTCCGTCTTAGAATACCCAGGAGGAGAAATAGAAATACCTGAAATCTTCAAGTAGGTCATGTGTGGAGAACTACTCGTCAATAGTTTCATTGGAAATAGCCCCTCACTAAATGAATTCTCATGCTCCTCGAAGCAATCACTTAAGTTAATATGAAATTTTAGGAATGTGTGAATTTCCATATGGTCGGAGTTTGATTTCTCCAGTTTCCACTCCAAGAAATTTCCTATCCTGGTCACAACAGCAGTATTCCGAAAAATGGGAGTGAGACACTCATTACAGGACTTCGAAACAAGACGACAGTCACCCAGATCTTTGGATGAAAGATACACTGCTAAATGTTCCACCACCTGCACAAATTAAAACAAGTAACATGATTAAGTTATGATTCTTAACATTACCATTTCAGAAACACCTGAAGAAAACGATATTTATTATCTTGTTGACTTGTTTTCCTTGTATTTAATAGTAAATGGTATTGGTGTATTGGTGTTTGTGTTTCGGATTATGACTCAAACTCAAACTACAAAAAAGATCTGAAGATTTTTAATAAGTACGATTAAATTGTTGATTCTTTATAATTATAATCCATCTGGCTATTGGTTATTTCTTACCAGCTCATTCTGAAGCACTTCTTTGAGAAAAGTATTCTCTTGACCTTCCATTTTAATTTCCTTCTTCTTCTTCTATGGTTTTTCACTCCGACAAGAACAAGAAGCTTGCTTGCAACTCAATTACAGCTGGAAAATCTTAATTTAGATTCTAAATCTTAATTCACAATTGACAAGCGTTGATTTTTTGGTGATACTGATTCTCTTTCTTCAAATTACTCACAACTTACCATTAGAACTCTGGCACTATTAGCGTGAATATGATTTGATGGGTAACAAATTGAGTTAAAATTCAACAGCTGACTTCAACTAACAACCAACTGTAGATTGTCCGAAAATAAAACCTAGAACACAAGGAAAACAATTTTTTATTTTCATTAATTCATATTATCACTTGTTTTGTGATTCTCAGTTGTTTTGTGATTTTCCGTTTCCCTTCTTGTACGTGTAGTTTTTAATTTTAAAGGAAAAATCTAACAGCAATCCATTGTGGATTCGAATTTCAATAATACTTTTCTGTCAGACAATTACAGAGAATATGGTGTAGTACTACATACAACAACTATGAGCATTCTTGTTATGGAGTGAAACTTCACCATATTCTCTGGGACAATTAAAACCTTTTACAATTTAGTTTTAGTTGTATTAATTGTAAATAGTAACTGACTGAACTGATAAATCCAACCAAAACTTGGCAATACTAACACTGCGGTCCGCGAACTACTGACAATCAAAACTGTGACTGTGACGATGAGAACAACAAACCATAACAGCATGAATTGCTTTCTGCTGCTAAAAAATCTGATCGAAAACCGAACACAGAAATGCTTTTCGAGAACAGACGATAGGGGGTCCTTCACAATGGAGGCGCAATAAAAATTCGATAAAATGGGCAATCGACCAAAGAGTAATCTGAATATTGGGCAAATTTTTAAAGTCAGTCTAAAATATGGAATCCTCAATAAGAGCCACTCGAGTTCATGCCGTCATCCTAATTGCACGACTTAGATTGTGGATGCTCCCAATAAATTGTATTCTCCAAAAAAGCAAACCAGATGTACAAGTTATATGCTTTTCCGGTCCTGCCAGTTTGGCTGTTTGCTAGTAGCTTAATGATATAATTCGTTAAACCTCATAAAATGGAAAAAGGTATATTTTTTGTCAGTCGTGACCTCGTCAACAATTGTTTTTTTAATAGATTTAATATCTCAGAGAACATGGATAATAGAAATAGGCCGTTGACTGATCGATTAATTGACAAATTGATTCTGTGGCACGCTAAAGGCTCAAGTCACAATAAATCAAGCACTTGCATTCTTAATTCTCAAACGAATTTAATTAGAATAATATATTTATTAAGATTACGATGGTGAAGAAAAACGAAGCGATAACACGATCTAAATCCTACATTCTAATATGTCCGTTGTCTCACTTGCGCATTTGCCGCACAGTAGTAGCTTTATGAACTTTCCTATGATAAAAAGGAATAAAAACTGCAACTAAAGAATTATGATACGTGACAACTAAAATGTTGATATTTTTAAACAATTTTCAATTTTATTTAATGCATTCTTAAATTATCACATATAAATTACCACATTTATAGGTACACTGTATATACGCGACTTGTAGCTGATACTAAACTGAGAGTGAGTAGGTAAATTACTAATTAGTTATGGCTGAGCTTATGCTAATTGTCTTGCTAATAATGAAAGTGAAGCCACAAAAGTGAACAGAAAAAAAAAATTTCATCAACTGATTAGAAGTACTTACAAGACATTTTATCTTCGCACTCGACTGTCAATCTTCCTAGCTAATTTAAACGCCTCCGAAGTTCAATCTTCGGTTAGTAACTCATAATCTATTAGTAATTACATTTATTAATATTACACTATTAATATTGTATATTATACTTAATAACATATCAGCGTGACAGGATAAAAGAAAGTAAATGATTCATAGTTGGCATAAGTAAAGATTTTATTATCGTTAATAAGCATTGTTTGAAGTATTTTTCTACGTGTTGCAATTTCTTGTATTTATCATAAATATACGTTTTGTCTTGAACAATATTTCACAACTAAACGAAAATAATCCGACCTAATTCGTACCACTACTTTGAAACTATTAAAAGCTGGCACAGCTCCATAGCGGCAGTTGGATTCTTTAGGAAGAGTTCCCGGTAAGTTGGCGAGTTTGGAAGATCATCAGCTTTTCTATAAAAAACATACCGGACTTTTCTTAAACTACTGCTGGGTTGTGTAACCAGAACGTAGAACATTTTTAAGTATTTAAATAAATTTTATAATTTTCAGAGACATACCCCTTCAAGACTTGGACACATTTCTTCGTTAAATCCTCTCTAGACGGTAGTTTCATAGCCAGCAAGATAATGTTCACTGTGACATCCACATCAAACCATTCCACCGGCTTTGACAAAAGCAGCTTTGCCATTGCTCCTTCCATGTCTGGGATCACTCCGTACTTGTGACCAGCGTTCAAAAGCTCGAATGCAATCCCAGAATCTTTGTTTGGCTCGTCCTCATCCAGGTAGTAAACAAACTGTAGGAACGCCTTTATCCCTTCCTCTGACATGTCGGGCAATTTCACCTGCCAAGTTTTAGATTCGACCATATCCGTTTTGAACATAGTTTCCCATACGGCGCTGCAAGCGGATAGAAACGACTTGTGACATTTTACTGGGTTGCCGTTGCTAGGAATTATGACCACGTCGCTGTGGACCTCATCATGAAGCATCTTTTCGTACAGAGCCATCCTGTTGGGTTTGATTAGCTGAGTAGCACATATAGAGATTGGAGTGTTGATGAAGACCTGAAGAGTGACTCTGCCTGATATGAAGACATTACCTGGATGCCTCGTTTGAATGATGTTGTCCCATGTAGTATCTGGAAATCGAATGGACTCATCTCCGCAAGTCTTTTCCAGCTTATCCATGACATCCATTTCTACGAAATAAAAATTATAGTACGAATATTGGGTTTACACATTAAAGTCATTTTGTACATATAACCCATTGAAGATTTTATATGAATTTATTTATTTTTATACAACCTTTGGTGGTGATCGAACCTACAGCAGTTAGAAGACCCGGCATATAACACTCCATAGAACTTTCCAATTTATGCTGGAATTGCGAAATAGTAACTTTAACATGGACGTTCTGGACTCCAAAGAAATTGCTTAAATCCTTAAGAAGAGAAGTTCCCTCCAGAATCTGCAATTCACCATGACGAGCGGGACCCTTTAAGAAAACTGATAAAGTAATGCACCTGTAAAGTAAAAACAACCATTTATAAACTCTCTTGCTACTTTGTGATTCTAGCAAATTGTGACTTTCCTAATATTATTCATCATTCCATAGAAAATTATAATATTGACCATCGTTTCGCTGCTCTTGCAAATGCAGGAGACACTTTGCTACTTACTTGCTTGGATACGGAGCAACTCGGCTATAATACATTACCATTCGCTGTAACGAACTTGATAGATTCTTCTTGTCTTCGCTATCACTTCTGCCATCTTCTCCAAGATAACACATTCCTGACTTTCCAAATCTTCCTATCATACCTTGTCGGTATTCACCTTCAAACTTTATAGTCGCATTCTTAAGTAGGTAAAAGTTCATGATTGAAATTGAAGGGTACGTGTAGCTTGACTAAATCACTAAAAATGAACTAATATAGCGACGACAAATTATTGGTTGCAAGTTTAGTGTTAGGATATTATGATAATAAAGCAATCAAATTAGATATTCAATAGAATTATTGCAGTGAACTGCAATGACAACAACAGGTAGATCAGATGTTTTCCCCACAAGTCAGATTATGCTGTGTGGTTTCAGTCTTCACTTCAAGTTCACAGTCTTCCTTGCAGAATAGTACAGTGTTCATACTGACGGCTACATGCCCTATGGCAATATTCTGACCATATATTTCATGTTTACTGCTGCTAGTTAAAGTACCTTTTTTACATACCGATCACTCGGTGCATAGAAATTGCCGTTTTTCCGAGAACCATCCACAATTAATATTATTTTTTGCTTGTAAAAAAATCATTTCTGTTGTTTTTATATTTTTTTATATAAGTGATCCAGAAAGTCGTGGTAGCATTCATACTACGAGAACAGACTACGACGACGACGACAGGACGACGACAATCATACTAGAACGTCGACGCGACGACAACACAGCCACAACGTTCTGGATGACTGATATAAAAAAATAAAAACAACATAAATTTTTTCTCTTTTATTAAAACTCAAACATGACATTTCATTCAATATAACTGTAGCAAACTATAAATTAAATTATAAAATAAAAATTTCGTGCATAGAGACAGAGTCTGGTAATGTGCCAAAAACACTGGCAGCATTACCACGTTGTATAGCTAAAGAGAGTCTTTGGTATAAGTAGTATTTAGAGCGTGTGTCTCCCGATTCTTTAATTAGCATTGCTCCAACTTTATCCACAAACGATTTTGTTTCCTCCGCCCATGTTCCCATTGTCTCAAACGCTAGACCTTTAAAAATAAAATGTTCCGATTTGATTATACTATATTTCTGATGCTTTCGTTTGCTTGCAAGCTCTGCAGCTGATCCAGCCAAGACTGAGGTTTTTCCTAAGTATGAGTCCGCGAAGGTATCAACGCAGGTCACTTCCCACATTAATTTCTGACCTTTCTCCCATGGAATTAAAGTCATACCGTCAGGGCGCTTCCCATCATCGCGGCATAGTCCGACAGGTTCCAAGGTCGACGAAAAATGGGCAGATGTCAATGCTCTAAGGATTATTTGATTTAATTCTTGATGACGGGAGAATCTTCCTTTGCTTTAAGCACACCTTAATCCATGTAGTCCGTTTTCGAGTACTTCCGCCTTGCAGTGGCATATATGCCTTTTGAAGATATCGCATCCGAGACGTAATGAGATACAAACGCGTAGAGATTCATTATCCATAAAGGTGCCAAGATTAGTGGAAGGGATTGCATGTAACCATGCGCTGGATTCTCTAGATTGAAGAGCAAGCATACGGGCAGAGTTCGTTGGTTCATTAAATGTTAAATGTTTCGCCATGATACTTTTCACAACAATGTTGTCCCAATTTTTTTCCCAAAAGGAACCGGGTTGATCAGTCCATCATATTTATCCATCCAGAATTCCAGTGCTTCTGTAGACAAGTTGCTAGTAACCGATTTGTCCATAAAAATAGAATTTGAGAGACGAGATTACAACAACCGTGAGTAGAGGCAAGAAATGCAGGGAGGGGTACATCAGATAGTCTTCTTATTCCTAAACCACCATTTTGGATTGGGATAATTGATTGGATCCATT
>JAQIWO010000734.1:0-12549 GCA_034695405.1 Entomobrya muscorum | reverse complement strand
GTTTTCTTCAAACTTCGTAATTTTTAAAATCTGAAGGCACAGTGGCAGGAACCCTAACATTGTCTGAAATGGGAGATTTGGCTATTTTATGACCTAATAGCAATATTTTTTTTGAAACATATTTAACAGGTATGAAGCCTAATTGCAATATGTCGCTATCCTGACCACTATCTCATTTCAAAACTATTGAGACCATTACAAAAGGTAAAGATTACTATAAGCTCGTAAAACAGCTGAATCTCCCATTTTGGACAATGTTAGGGTTCCTGCCACTGTGCCTTCAGATTTTAAAAATTACGAAGTTTGAAGAAAACGGATCTGGAGAATCGTTAAGGGAACGCGTGTGCCAAATCGTAGCCCAATCTGCTGACATATGTGGGAGAAATGCCCTGCCCTTTAAGGGACGGTATTTGGGGGTCAACCAAGGTTTTTGGCCCATACCGTTCTCCATCAACATTTTTTCGCGTTGTAGTCTCGAGGAAATTTTCATCATTTTTGATGAGAAATTCATCCACACTATTGATTTTTAATTTATAAAATGTCACTTTCACTCGTTTTAGGTATCTCATGGAGTTACTCATACACATGTATGCATATACTTAAATTTAAATTGCTATTAGCTAAGAAACTTGTTTACAAACGAACGATTTAAATTGAATTTTCTTTTCAACTGGAAAAGCATGTTTTAAACTAAAACGAGTCTATGTAATATTAATAGGATCATAATCTAAAATTAAGGCAGACCAAAAAAAATTAGGATTCTAAAGGAACTGCCAGAACTTTTAGCGAATTCCTCATAATGTTTTGCCAGAAATATTTGTATTAAAGGGTTAAACAAGAAAACTATCGGTATCCTTTTTACTTTTCTTCAAATACCTTGCGCTAAAAACTGTAAATCTTTTGGTAATAGTATAATAGAAGTTAAAAATAACGGTTTGTTTACATGTAGATATGTCGGCTAGCTCTTTATAGATTCCGTACATGTCCATTCTCATTTAGCAAACCACCCATGTAACTTCAGAATTCTTCCCTGATTTTAGCCAACCCTTCAAAAAAATTACTCAGTTTACGTAAAACCTTTCAGAAAACTATACTTTTTTTCCTGAATTTGTCTAAACTTTACCAAACGTTAATACAATTGGTAGAAATAGGGTTTTATGATTAAAACATGTTTACTCTATTTTTCTATTGCTCGTACGTGTTTTAATTTTATGTTTTGATTGTTTTGAAAAACAATTTTTTTTATTTTACCTTTTGTTTTTACAAAGAATAGCGGACTGGCAAAATCTTACAAACGGACCTGCCACGCAAATTTTCAGTCCCTTCTCCGAGGGAAAAATTCCTTCTGACGTAGCGTCCTTCAAAAACATTTCCTCCCTTGTCAACGAAAAATAACAAATTAATAATTTCTCGGTCCTTGTAACCAAATATACTCCATTGTCCCTAATGTTTTGTCATTTGTCCGCAGTATTTTGTATTTTGTGCCCAATTTTTGGTTCCTTGTCCCCAGGCATGGCAAGTGGGCTTTAACGCGGGTGGGCTAAATGAATTTTGCACAGGGTTAAATGGGCCCGCGAAGATCTGGAATGTGTGGGTTTTAACGGGTATTCGGGTTTTAATTAACTTAACATGCATGCATATAGGACCATTGAAAACACATTTGAATTTCCCGCCATATGTTAACATGCAAGTAAAGAAAAGACCCGTTTAAAACCCAATACCCGTTATTACCCATTTAAACCAATAAAACCCGTACCCTTTAGATTTTTCGTTAAAACCCTGGTAAATTGCTGCCTGCCTGCTTGTTCCAATTTTTGTTGATGTCCGAAAATTATTGTATTTTGTATTTTACTAAAATCTCGATCCTTGTATGCTTCGGGCTACCATACTGCATTGCGTAAGATTTTGCAGTTCCGGAGAAAAGTGATTAGAATCACTGAATATAAATCAACCATTAAATAGGATACCATTAAAACAACCTAAAAATCGCAGATAAGAATGAATTAAATTTAAATGAGTTAGCCATCCATATTTGAACTAAATACGAAACACACAATAAAAAACTGTCTGTGGACGGCATTCTGCGTTTCTTTAAAGAAGCAAGCAGCTCCAACAACTCTCATAAGGCATCCCAATCACAATTGACATGGTAACATTGCAAATACACAAATATACTAGAACGAGGGTTTGCACCGAATTCAAGTAACTTCATACTTACGAATCCAGGAATCTAATTTAAATTAAATAAATAAATCACATAAATTAAAACAAAACTTTCTTAATAATTTCAAGTTAAAAAACTTTCACTATGAACGAAACAAAAAGTGCAATGAACAAAATAAACCCTTTTCCATGGATCACGTCGTTGTATATAAAAGCATTACAGCTTTTTCACCTGGCATACGGGAACCTTCCCAGCTTCGGACTTCAGATTGGATTTTCCAAAGAGAGTGTCCCGACAATGTTATTACCAAATTTTGGTACTGGCAGCTACTTGTTTCTCCTATTTTGCAATATTAAACATGGCTCTGCTACACTAGTTCTATTACACATTCTTCTAAACTCCCATTCTGGGGCTCTAAGTGGAACGGATATTGTGAGAATTGGGGTGTCAATAATGCAAATCTCATTCTCCCTCATGCTGTGTACATTAGTAAGACTTGAAGTGATGAGAGATGTAACCTGCTGGGCCAAATATGTTAACATCTTGTTACATGGTAACGTTCGAACCAAGTCCAAGGCTATATACCAGGATTTGTATGGACTGCTATTAATCTATGCCGTTCTGGGGATGTATATTTTCGGATTACCGATCCCGTTTTTGCTGTTATACGGTAAAATTGACATGTGGCTGCTGATTTTTGAGCATTTGGGCTTTCAACCTTCCACCAGTTGGTTACCATGGGTTTTATCTTTTGCGGCTACACTAGTTGGGTTTATCCTTTCGTGTCGAGATGCATTGTTTATTGTTTTTACCGGTTTTGGGATTTTGATCTCTATTGACAGCCATATTCATGCTTTACGCTCATACAAAAACAATTATTTGTTAGTTGCTAGGAACTACACTGTCGTACGAATGGTCTACAATTGCTTTGGCATAATGTATAATAATATTTCTTTGAACCTTGTTGTTTTAAGTCAGATACTTCTTGTGACTTTTTTGTGGATTACAGTCAACTGTATAGACTTTGTTCCGTTCTTTATCAATATAGCATTTGAGGCTGGATTTGTTGGTAATTTGGGACTTACTTTGACGCTTTTGCATATTCATGCGTTTACCAGAATTTGGAGCGAAGAATTAATTCAAGAGAAGATCAGGGATTTAAAAAGATATTGAACAAGTGAAATAATATATGTGATAAAACTTTGGGTTGCCCAACAACCACTACCGATCAACTGTGGGGATAGGTTTGCATTTAGTAAAAGTGCTGTGATAAACTATGTTAGTGTACTTAATACTAATCTAACTAATGCTCTACTCTTAGTTAGAATTTAAGTGCAAGATTCGTAGTTTTAAGTTTGAACATGCAACGGCTTTTAAACAGCAACTTTCTCCGATTGGGCTGAAAATCAATAGGCTTCCTCCTCATGACCCTAGAAACCTGTACACCGAGTTTTGTGAATATCGGATCAATGGATCCTGACTTATCGTGCGAACGTACAGACGGACAGGCGGACAAGTTTGTTCCTTCCCGTAAAACTTTTAAGATTGTATTAAAAACCTACGGCGCTTTATTAATTGTACGAAATAAAAATAAACAAATATTTACCAAAGCTTATTTGATAAGGATGGTTAAGCTTAAATACTGAACAACAATATCGAAAACCCTTTCTTACGAAAAAATAATTGTTGTTGAAACGTCATTTTTAATGGCTTTCGATGAAACGATAAATATATATTGTACTATTTAGTGCAAAACCAGATTCTGTAGCAAAGTATTACAGTATGTGAAACGAACTGAGAAAAAACTTCGTGTTTTAGTCAATAAATATAGCATAACTAATTTACAACACTGATTTACCTAGAAAATTGCATTTGCTGAGGAGTTCAGAATCTAATAAAAAGATCTAGGGTACCTACTTTTATGTAAATTGAAATAAATTAAATTTTTGTATTTTAAATTTTGTATTCCCAACAATTTGCCAAAAATTGCTAATACTTTTCCATTACTCCTTATGTGATTGCTTTTAAAGCAAGTTTTAATTGTATGAGTGTTCCCAATCATTTAAGAACGACCATCGCAATTTACTTTTTCCTTAAACACGTGAATAACTTTTGTTTTTTTCCTATTAACTTACTTACTATATATTACACAATACCGTATTTGGAAAAAAATTGGATGTGGCTATCCGACGGTTCTTTCCCATGGCACGCCTTCGTGTTCTATTTTTTTAATTCTGATTGTTATGATGTTACTTGTTTTTTTTAAGAGAAAAAGTAATTGTACTTCTGAAAATAAATTATGTATTTATAGGCTCAGGATTAGACAAAAACAACTAGAGTTGTTGTCATACAAAATAAATTAAAAGTAACTTAAAAAGTTTAACTCGATTAAACTAAGTTAACTAGTTAAAAGTTAAAACTGTCGTTATTCACCACAACCATTAAGGATAAACGCGAAAGTATTCGAAATCGTGACTTCGTAAGTGCTTGCCAAAAGTTCATTATCATCATCAACATCTAAGAAGAAAATTATATAATTACTTTTTTATAAAATATATAACATTTAAATTCTTACCCGTTTGGCATGGGCTATTTTGCTTTGAATTCTATCCGTCGTTAACATGTCATTTAAATCTGATGGCCGGTTATCGATCTTGTCTCCTCCACGCAAACTACTTGAAAACTTATCTATTATGGTATTGTTAATTATTAGGTTCTTTCCTCACTAAACCAGGTCACAGAATATCACGAAATTAACTTTGCTGGCTGAGAGGTACTTTGTAAATTTTAATTACGCACCTTCAAATTACGATTACAATGAACACTAAAATGTTCATACCAACTACTAATAATCCAATCCACAAAGTGTACGCACCTAATATCTATGAATGTGAGCACTTTTCTTTGAAAGTATAGCTTCAGCAGCAGCAGCAGCTCTTCCAGAAAATACGTCGACTAAAACAATGGTGTTTTTTACAAGCCAGCCTCAACTACTATCGTAAAACGAGAAGCACAAAACAATGCATCGAATAGTAAAATCTTGACTGCTTGTATGGTAAAAAGGAGTGCTATGAAATGCATTCATTCTTTTCTCATTTTTCAAAGAGCAAAGCTTGCAATATGTTCGTTTTATATCTAAAAGTAGAGTGAAATTATATCGAGTGCATTTGGTATGTTTTTTTGTTCCGTACAGGGATTCTTTATTTGAGTGGGATGACTGTATTTTTTTATTCCTTTTAACTGAATTCATATATATTTGCGGTTTTTGTTTTCAAAATTACTGCGCAGTTTAATCTGTCTGTATTATGTCTGTATTATATTTCATCTCGTTATTGCACAAAATTTATTTTATTGTTCCAAAAACCAACCTGTCTTCCATCAACAGCCAAAAATTATTATATCGTCATCCATCGTTGAAACATACGTGTACGCGTAAACCACTAAATTATTATTGATTTATGGTGATGGTCATTTTTCTGATTATTAATAATAATTAAATATTCTAGCACTGCATAGTATTTTTTCGTAAGTACTTTAGCATTATAATTATTGTTTCAACAATACTTTTGCGACTTTTCTGTGCCCTCTTATGAGTTATCATTTATAATTAAATGTGATTTGCTACGTTCGTACTCGTGAGCCCAACAACATGTCATACCAATTTTAATTTATCAAAATGATTCGTGAATGTGCTTGCTTTTGTTTTGTATCCACCTACTTAATGCAAAGCGAAGCCCAACACCAGCCTTTACTATGTCACGTATTTAAATGCTTAACATTTGATTTAATGGTATGCCATTAATAAAACTCACATCCAAGTTTAGATAATACACTTTTATAGATTGCAAATCAATGCAGTTCTCGACAATGATATACTTAATTTAAACTTGAGTAATAAAGTCAACTTACATAATTTACGCCTAGTTCTGTTTATGAGTAAATTTTAAAAGTTTCAAGCCAAACGTCAAATCAGGAGTACCTATATGCATACCTATATACTGACAATTTTACTTGTTACTAACTTGTTGGAATGCTTATTGCCGTTATGAAGGGGTTATTAAGTAAGTGATAATAATCTATGGACTATGTATCTAATGTCAAGACTACTTTTAAGAGTCCCTAATGATGTGATTGCGTCGACGAAATATGTTTTTTTCTTGTGTATTACACTAATTACTACACATGTACAAAAACGTGTTATGGTTTAATATTCGTCAGGCGTAAAATGAAACAAGCCGACTTTATTTTAATTTTTTTTTCAGTGCATCACAATCGCTGTGCTCATCGCCAGCGCTTACGCCGCCAGCAATGATAGGTTTTAATACCTCATACGCTTGGTGGTGGGTTCTCCGATATCATCCGGATCATCCACGATTGTTTCAGCGAGTTGGGAGGACTGGACAGCGCCACCAAAATAATCAGCTAAAGATTGAAGCTCCAATATAATTTCAGCGAGTGGGGAGGACAGGACAGCGCCAACACAATCATCAGCTACAGATATAACCTCTACGAATTTTGCAGACGGCGGAGGGGGGCCAACAGCATCACCAAACTCATCAGCGTCAAGGGGACCCTCCACGGAGGCAATAGCGGGTAAGATCTCTCCGCCAGCGTCAACACAATCTTCATCGTCTGGTGGACCCTCAACGGAGGCAGCAGCGGACGGAGGCTCTCCTACAGCGTCAACACAATCATCAGCGTCTGGTGGACCCTCAACAGAGGCAATAGCGAGCAGGGCCTCTCCTCCAGCGTCAACACAATCATCATCGTCTGGTGGACCATCCACGGAAGCAGCAGCGGACAAAGGCTCTCCTACAGCGTCACCACAATCATCAGCGTCTGCTGGACCCACTTCGGAATCGTTCCCCTCTGTTACTTCTTTAATATATGTTGGAAGCACGGCCAAAGACAAGCTTGGCGTATTAAGTTTTGCCTTGTACTTTTCAAGCTTCTCTACATCCTTGAAAACTGGAAAATTAAATAAAAAATGTCAAAATATACCACAACATAAACAAAACAATCAACTTAACACATCCCTTCAATTAACAAAAATGTTAAAATAACAAACTTACCACTGTTGAAGCTGCTCCGCATCTCCCACACAGTCCCTCGCTCCGAGTCCGGTAAAATATCGTTGAATTCCGTTATCCGTCGTCCGTGACGAGCAGCGCGGGCTTGTTTCATCACCGCGTCTAATTGGACTACACCCTTGTTTGCGTCGGTTGCTAATTTAGCGAGGACATCATTTGTCCTAACAGTATAATTAGCAAGGCGAAAACAGTCTCGACACAAGGAAACAATGTTCGAACTAAACAAATGAGGATTTGCTTGAGAGCACATCTTCGCAAAATGAGCACAAACAGTCTGCTTTTGCGGGTCAAATGCCTCAACGGCATGAGTCTTAAATGAGTTTTTAAATAGCTTATGACACATTTATTTTGTTCAATTTTGGGAATCTGATTTGTGGTGCGTAGTTAATTTTTTTAGTATATTATTTTCATAAGGTCGTTTCCAGTCATGACTCCTTTTGCTCGTCAGTATTAATAACTGTGTCATTAAATTCAACTCGTTTTCATCAACAATATAAAGTTTGTGCTCTTGTATGTGTTCATTTTGTTCGGTTACCTCATTGTGTGAGAAATACTATAGGTAGTCAATATATATTATACGTAAACCATGACAAGGAAGACCATGACAACTACGAGAATTACTGAGGCACTTTTAGCATAGGTTTGACTTTTGATGTTGCATAATAAGATGCATATTATGGTTTTCATCCTTTCACCATGTATTGGCTCAATCCAAGAAGTCCTTGTGTTACAGGATTAGGTGGATGTTGTGTTTAAGGATATCACCATGGAAACCAAAACTGTTGCTTGTGCATGAAAGCGCACATAGTTACCTTTTTTTTATTTTTTTTTCTTATTATTAAGAAGCCAATGAGATATCTTGCGCAGTGAAGCTACACCGTTGCTTCACTGAAGATGATACAAAAGAGAAATAAAATTTGCACCTTGTGCATAAAAGCAATACTGGGGTGTTTAAGTAAAAATCAATAGTAGTAATCCTAGGGTGGTTTGCTCTTGGTGCTGCGCTTATTCATTATCATTATGAAGACTTATTAAGAATGCAACATTTTACGTGGAAAAATTCAATCCAAGTACAGAGCTACCATGGAAGTATGAAATCCTACCAAAAAATGCAAATTCTTATCATTGATAAATTATCAATATAATTTGAATCATGCATCCAGTGGCATGAGCTCATGATTTGATTAAAAATCAAGTTATAAAATATTGATGCTTCTGCATTTAGACCCATGCATTAGGATCCATAAGAAAAGCTAGTCAGAAAAGCGATTGATCGATCCCGCTCAATTCTGTGATGATATTAGTTGGCTGGGCTTGTTAGGGAGTTTCCTATTCGGGTTTGGTTTTCTGTGTAACTCAAAGTTAGTTTTTAGAGTTGGCGACTGCCTGTCGAAAAGGAAAAAAAGGGGGACCAAGTATCGTTAAATGTTTCCGATATTTTTAAGTGACCAGTAAAGGAATTCAAAAGAATACACCCAGTTATTTACCAAGTGCAAAATACATTTTTTTAGAAAATGGAAAGCGATTGGTTAGATATTCGACCCTTTCAATTCAATCAGAGGTCACAGGGAAACCATTTTAATTTTAACGCAAGCGCTACAATAGACAACTTTATATACTCACCCTCCGTAAGTCAACGGTGTCAGGATCTTTGCAGAACGGCCATCCATCCACTAATAACATGACACCCGGCGGTTTTTTCCGGCCACTGAGAGTTCGATGGGAAGCCATTAAAATATGACACCACACCATAGCTATTTGCGGGCGTCTCAGCGACCTTCATCATCATCATTACCACTTGGTTTCGGATCTCATTATGGTGTTAACGGAAATACCGGTCATCTACCGGCAGGTAACATCTTAGAGCAGAACTAGGACATTTTTATTTATATTCATTGTTTTATTTCATTTGTCTGTTGCGCATTAGTAACTGAACTTTTAAAAAAATATCTTAGCAGCACTGGACTCAACTCGGCCACCCAACCACGGGCACATCAAAACACCTAGCACGGAAGTCGGTTCACGTAAGCAAATTTAGAAAAGTAGCGTAATATTTAATAATTTTAAACATTGTAAACCTGATTGTTTGTGGTCTAAATCGAGGTGTTCCTTTAGTTGCAGGCCTAACGGAGCAAACGGTACGATAAACAGACACAATTAATGTTTTGGAATGTCAAACTCCCAGAACGGTTACTCTGCATCTTCCCAACCATGGCCGTCGACACGTGCTGGAGCTCATGGCCATTCCAATGCAGTTGTCCTTCTCAATCAAATGCAGCCTCAACGGCATGAATCCATTAAAATATAATTGTTGTGCAGTTTTAATATAGGTGCATTGCGCGAGTAAAGCATTTTATCTTACCATTGACCCTAGAGTGAACCCCTTGATTTTACATCTTAGACTTGCTGGAGCTCCGTTGGGTCTTAGCAGGGGCCGAAGTTCAAGAGGCAGTGCAGGGAACGCTGCTGCGGTGGGGGTACCAATGAGTGCAAGTAGGAGAGCAGCGATAAGGCAAAGTGAACTTCGCAAGGAATATTTCGGAATGATGGCAGAGAAAAGACGGTATGAAATTTTTATTATTTAAAATAAATATTTGGAATGCATGAATTGATTTTTTATGAAATTTATAAAATAATATAATGGCATTTTGTTTGTTACCTCTGCATTTGGTAAGCTCGCGCCCAGGCTGAAGCTAACGAAGAAGAAGAGGAGGAGTTAATTAATGAATTTGGTTATCGGACCCCTCCAGCTCGTCCTTATCAATTCCATCTGGGATGTCTGCTTTTAGCTATACACCGGAAATTAGGTGTCGCCGTAATTAACTGTTTAATTTCTTTGGATTTAACGGTACTCGTGAAAGTTTTGTAGACTACAACTTTAGTTTACTTTAGTTGTGTTGAGTTTAGATTATTATTGAGTTTTCATAGTTATATTTTTGTTTTCGTATTCATGTTTGATATTATTTTCGTTATGGTACGACAATGAGAGCTACCATTTGCAGATTAGTTAACTAAAACTAACTATTTATTGTTTTCATTTCATTTATATACCGCCATATATTCGTTTTAGTATAATTAAGACATGTTTTGATATATTTCATACGATGACAGTTTTAGATCAACAGAAATTTTATTCAAAAAGAACTAATTTTTTGGAAGCCCCCAGTATTGATGTACCGTGGTCAAGTAAACCAATTTGCTCACATGTAACTAAAATCTATTTTCTTTTTTTGTAAAAGTTTCACAAACGAGAAAGTCTCGTATGAGTTGACGAGATAATCATGATAAGTGTCATCTATCTGAAAAAATGTACAAAAGACAAAATGTTTATGTGTTTGTACGAAACAAAAGGCATTGGGTATGTTGAAATATAAAACAAATAATTATAATGTAAATGGTTGTTACTCACCGATGTTATTTTTGTGTTTAATTAAATCAAAATGTCAAATTATAAAGACTTATTTGTTGTAATGTTTGTAACTGCAACTTATTTTTGCAAAAAAAAGCGAGTCAACCTTTTCAATGAATCTACGAATTTTTATCTCTGAGTAGAAGGATGGCTTCTACTCTGATGAATTGAAATGCCAAAGTTGGATCGTCAAAAGTGCAAGTAGGTGAACAGAAAGCGTCAATAACTAGAAAGAAAAGCTCGCGCGCTTAGTTAAATAAAAGGTTAGTAAAATAAAAGTTTTAGACGGGAGTGAGGCAAATACTTTACTTCTACTTTGAAGCAGTGCAGTGTAAAGTACCTCAGTAATACCAACAATCCCTGGAGTTCCAGCTCCAACAATAGACTGAGTTCCAACTCCAACAGTTCCAACTGTCATTGCAAACATTTTGACATCCGCTTCACCATCAGAGCTTACAGAGTTGGCTTAAGTTATTGAAAAGCTCGATACACTTGCATCCGTAAATGCAACAGTCGCCGAAAAATTTATCATGTAAACTATTCTACTCACAAGTTTGATTGCTAGAAAACTACCACCATCTTTTTCACCATTACTCGAGGTGCCATTCAAAATCCCAGCAACATCCCAACTTTTAGTAGTGTCTGTACCAACATTACCTGGAATACAACCCAAAATAATTGAATCGTAGGTAAGCACCCTGGCCGCAGTTCCACCTCCAGTCGTGACAACATTTTGGACCTCCGCTACATCAACTGGGATGTCCGAGGTAGCAGAAACTATTGCAAAATTAGAAGCTCTCTCATCCGCAGAGAAAGAACTCGTAGAAAAATTGGAAGTCAAAAATTTACTGTTCCAAGTTTGGTTGCTAAGCTTCCTCCATCAATTCTACCACTACTTGACGTACCACTCTCGATCCGAACACCTGCTCGTACTACACAAGTAATACCTGGAGTACCAGCTCAAACAATTGCAGCCCTTACTGCCACTTTGGCCACAGTTCCATCTTCTGTCATAACGGAAATTTTGACATCAGCTTCGCCTCTTGAGCTAGACGAGGTGGCTAAAATCATCGCAATAGTAATATTAATGATTTCTATGGTACTTAAAAGACATGAAATATGGTAAATTATAATAACAGGATGGGGACGGTTGTCAGAAGTTTTTTTTAAATGTGATGAAAATAGTATGGGTGGTATGAGAGAGGAGCCTACGAAAAATCTTTCTGTATAAATATGCACATGAAAATAAAATGTATGGAGCTGTATATGAGATGATAATTTTTTGTTGATTGTTTTTATTCTTGATGCATGGTGAGATAGGAGTATAGTTGGAATAAGAAAAGAAGAGAGAGAGAAGAGAGTGAGATGATATGCTGTCACGTATGTTTTTTTGAGAAAAAAAGCATGGGAGAGATGCAACGACGAAGAGTTGGTTGCTGAGCAATGTATTTTTTCTCTTGCCTCTGCATTAAGAGATGGTGCGTTCGTTTTGTTGAGATAAAAGAGTGAGTAGAGGGGAGCGTATATGTGATACGGTATTGTATTTTATGTGGTTTTGTTCGTAGGTAGAATGTACACGTTTACTAAATGCGTGTACATGATATGTGTATGCTGGCTTTTTATTTGTGAGTGATGATGATTCCGGTGTTTACATAGCAGAGTTCTGCATTGGGGATTAACACAAAACACACCACCGAAAAAACCACTCAAGGTATAAACCACCGAACACAACACAAAAAAATACCACTCCACTCATGCCTCGGTCACAAAACACACCACCTAAAAAACACAAAACCACAAACGCTTTTCTAAATTTTTTACCCCTTACCACCCAACACACCACTTGTGTTATGTTGCTACGGATTTCGTGTATGTACTTTATCCCG
>JAQIWO010000733.1:0-12550 GCA_034695405.1 Entomobrya muscorum | reverse complement strand
AGGGTTTGATGGTTCTACTGTTAGATTTAATGGTTAGGCTGTCAATCTACGCAACTTTGCTATGTGTTAGCGATTGCTGGGTTTATTATTTCTAAACTTACTCCCTATTAATTAAGTTTTTATTACTTTAAAATAATTTTATAAATACTTGTGCTTATTTTTTGCATAAATAATAATAAGCAAAATATAATGGCAAACTCAATGTGTTAAGTTTTAACAGAATAATTTGAATTTTAAAATGAAATAATAATTTACATTGTTTGTTGTTTGGACATTTCTAATCTTTAAGTACTACATAAATGTAAATCTGAAAAAAAACTTTTAGCAGAATAGATACATGCATTAGCATTTAATGAGTATCTTTACGAAAAGTCACCACAAAACTTGATGCTTTACTAAGAAATACCGTTATTATCATCATTATCATCTCCGCGAAATGTAGTAAATTTGTCACATTTAACTTATATTTGTCCAAATTACTTTTTGCTCAATGAATATCACAATTCATTACACTGCCACAGCAAGTTCACTGATTTGCTAAGCATTTCATCATGGAAGCAGTTTGTTACGGTTTTTACTAATCGGACTGATTACGTATTAAGATATCTGGCGGGGTGGCCAAATAAATCATTCGCTCATACGTTTTGTCAATGTAATTCGACAGGTCATTTCATTCATTTTATGATTTGAACTTGTTAGTGAATATTTTATTCTTGATCGCATAAACATGGGCATACTTCTGCATACATCAGAAGTAAAAGCTGAGAGACGCAATAAAACTTTAAACTGTTTTCTTATGCGGATATTTTTCAGTGAATTTTACTTTTAAAAAACATCGCGGCGGGTTTGCAAAGCATCAAAACGAGACAAATTTTAAATTAAAGTACAAAGAAAGAAGTGCATTATTTTCTGCGTATATTTTTAATTAAATTTAAAACTTCGAACAACAAACTACATTCACATTTTATTTAGATCATGGAAATTAAAAACTATTTTACTTTACCCATTAAAGTTACATTTTCCCAAATAATAGACCTTTCATCATCACAACTAAAGCATTCGGACGGAATACCAACACCATAAATGTGAGCTGTGCATGTTTTAGTTAAAGAAATAAATCATTTGGAAGTTTAAACCTACTCACAATTTAAACAAGCAACATGGAATTGCGATTTTACTCTGCGTTTTGTGACAAAAAACTCACTGCCCAACGGCAGCTTGATAAACATTTATGTGGTCATACAAAAGAGAAAGCATGGAGTTTTAACTTCTGCGGAAGACTATTTTCTAGTAACGGACAGCTGTTAATGCTTCTAAAAATTCATCGAGGTAATAAAGAAGATGCTTGTGAGCTTTGTGATAGGGGCTTTCGAAGGAGTTACTTACAAGCTCGTATAAATGCCCATAGTGGGAAAAAGACCTATAGATATCGCATTTGTCAAACTTCTTTTCTTAACTTATCAAATTTGACGAGTCACAGAGGAATAATGCACTCAAACAGAGAGAAATCCTTTAAATGTGGTATTTGTGACAAAGGTTTTACTTCCAAAATGTATCTTAGGCGGCATGTCCAAATACATATTGGGGAAAAGAAATTTCAGTGCAAGTTTTGCGACAAAAAATACCTCAGAAAAAATGACAAAGTTTCCCACGAGAGAGTGCATACAGGAGAAAAACTGTACAAGTGTAACTTGTGTCACGAGTCATTGGTCAATTGTTTCACTCTAAACGCTCACAATTTATTCCATACGGGAGAGACACCGTACCAATGCCAACTGTGTCCCCTGATATTAACCATGCTTCTAATTTAAGACAACACAAACTTTATCAGGATGAAATAAGAAACACACAAAGTTTTGAGTGTGCTCAATACCTAAAGAAATATCACAACAAAGGAAACTTCAAAAGACATATGAGGACGCATACGGGGGAGAAACCGTACATGTGCAAACACTGCAACCAATGTTTCTCAAATCCAGGACACATGCGCTCTCATGAACAGAGGCAGCACTACAAAAAAGCGCATATGTGCAAATTTTGTGGCAAGGGCTTTGAAACAGAAGGCCTACTACGTGTTCATGTCAAAACCACTTACCTACATGAAAGCGTATAGTCCCGAATGCTTGTTTTGTGGTAAAATTATACTGAACATTTGTTCTTTAGCGAATCATCTGCGAGCTCACATTGGAGAAAAAACTTGCTTTTGTGAATTGTGTGGTGTCGAGCTTCCATCGATGCAAATGCTTAACATTCACCTGAGATCACATACAGGAGAACGCCCCTTTAAATGCATGGAATGCAAGAGGACAATTAAAACAAATTCAGAACTACGCCAGCACACTCGTGGGCAACCAGATTGGCTGCGTCATTTTCAGTGGGCCTTCTTTCAAAAATAGTTTACAAGAGAGTGCGAACTGAACAATCACTTGCGACATAAAATTAGAGAGTACTGGCCTAATTAATACAATACCTGGTTTAAGAATTAATAACAATAAGTTAGTTTATAATTGTTCCTAAGACAAGTTACCAAACTGATGTTAATTCTAATTCAAATAAGTAAATGTGTCAATTTGGTTTGGTAGAAAAGTTAAGATGAAAAGTAAATGCATTATTACTCGGTTACGTTTTGACAGTTAGATAATATGCTTGTTCGGTACCATTTCGATTTAAATGCGGTTATTTTTTGCATAATATGCTTAATTGCTAAAAATCACGCATAACAGAAAATGGGAAATGTAACTTCAAATAATGTTTGATTTAAGCTGGCAGTTTAAAAAAAGAGCAGAGAGAGCGTTGAAACTTTCCAAATTGTACTGCTTAAGATATGGTAATGGTATACTGCCTTATAATTAATTTGTGGATGGTAAACTACTGAAAAAAGTATTCCGAATATGAACATAAGTTATAATTAATTTTGTTTTAATTGGATTTGGTTGAGAAATCTTGTTCGTGTTGTATATTTATTATCATTT
This sequence comes from Entomobrya muscorum, assembly GCA_034695405.1. Classification (NCBI taxonomy): domain Eukaryota; kingdom Metazoa; phylum Arthropoda; class Collembola; order Entomobryomorpha; family Entomobryidae; genus Entomobrya; species Entomobrya muscorum. The sequence goes on along the minus strand of JAQIWO010000733.1, from coordinate 9,578 downwards.
GGATGGCTGAAACTAATACATAGTAAGATATATACTTAAATATCCACTTGGTAAATTTTATCCATAAAGCTATCAGCCTAATGCGTTCATCCACCAAAGAAGATTTTATGATTACATAAACATTACATACATATGAGTACATACATGTATTTTATTACATTCAACTGAGAGCTCTATAGCATATTTTTATAGCAGAGTTGAGTTCTGTCTTTGCCCCTTCATGCCTGACAAAAAACATCTTTTGTGGTCTAGTCTACATTTAGTATTAATTTCTACAAAATTTTCCTCATATTGCATTAAAAATACTTTTATTCACTTATAAATTTGATAGCAAAAATACAAGGATAAAACATGATATATATTCCGATTCCGAGTTGTTACATTTTTCATTGGGTTTTGATCTTAAATCGAGCATAGCATTCGGTTTTTTTATTATTAGAGAAACGTAAATACATACCCAAAGCATAAGAAAAAATTCCTACCTTTCGTGGAACGGCAATATGCATCTTTGTGAAGCGATATAAAAGACTGGCGTCAAACATCTCTAGACATAGTCCTTGCATAGACCTTGCTTTGATTTTAACTACAGGAAGGTAGTACCTTTTCATGAAAAGCATGCATTTATCTCATTCTTCATCATAATATGTACGATTCTTAGGCTTTGCAACACGTATTTTTACACCACATACCTAACACAGTATTTTTTTCACTTTAATAACAATGCATTTCAGAAAAGCAATCGCATGCAGGCACTCTACATGTTGAGCTGCAACTACACAGCCACAAAAAATTTTGACATTATCGTTCTTCATCAGTACCAGAGCACTGATAAGATCTTCGATCTTCGATTAGAAAGACCAAACAAAATAATTTAACAGATATTACAGATTTTATAAGCATAAATTACAATCAAGTTAAAGTGCCAAGTTATTCGTAAAATTACAATTCTTTTAATACAATACAAAAACAGTGAAACATGTGTGTTAAAATTCCGTTAAACGAAAACTATTGAAATATTAAAAACCACTGTTATTCCTAAAAATGAAGCTAAACAAATGTTGCGTATTCTGTGAAAAAACATTTACATCAAAGCAAAAGATTACTCATCATCTCCACTCTCACATCAAAGAGAAGCCTTATAATTGCAACAAATGTGACAAATGGTTCACAGAGAAACGTGACCTCTCAAATCACAAACGAAAGCATCTTGGACTTGAGCCTCATGCCTGTGAATTTTGTGACAAGCGTTTTGTTCTTCAAAGCCAACTGTTCCGCCACATGATCGTTCATACCCGGGAAAAGCCATACAAGTGTGACATCTGTGACAGATCGTTTTCCCGTTCTGGAGAACTTGGTTCTCATAAACAAAGAAAACACAATGAAACTATCGAAAAATGTTTCAAATGTCATATTTGCGACAAAGCCTTTCGTATTTCTAATGATCTCAAATGTCATATGGTCATGCACACCGGAAAAAAGAAGTTCAAATGCAGCCATTGTGATAAAACGTTTCGGAGGAAATACAGTGTATATCGCCATGAAAGAGTTCACACAGGAGAAAAGCCGTACAACTGTGACTTCTGTAGTAAATCGTTTCGTAGACCGGCACATCTAGAAATTCACAAGCTTACGCATACTGGAGAAAAGAACTACAAATGCAACATCTGCGAATACAAGTGTTCAACAAGCGGTAGATTAAAAGTTCACGAATTTTCGCATCGAGCGGGTGACGACATGATTCAATGCTCTCAATGTCCGCAACAATTTAGGACTACATACCATTTAAAAAGACACCAGAAGCTAGTCCACAAGGAAGGAAGAGCTAGGGCGTGGAAATGTGAGATATGCGAGAAAGCATTTTATTCCAAGGCCGACCTTGAGACTCACATTTCAACTCATACAGGCGAGAAACGATACAACTGCAAACATTGTAATATGTCGTTTGCAAAATCCAGTGGAATGCGCGCACATGAAGCGAGAATCAACTTGGAAAGAACACTACAATGCGGAATCTATGACAAACGTTTCGCAACGCAAGAAATTCTAAACCATCATATCAATTACACACATAATAGGGCATCAAGATCAACTCATGAATGTCTGTTTTGCGGATATGCGTTTACAAGAAATTCAAGTCTAGAATGCCATGTACGAATTCACCTCGGAGAAAGACCTCACTTTTGCGAGCTATGCGGAGTGGAACTTCCCTCAATGCATAGACTTACACATCATCAGAAAAAAGTTCATTCTTCACTCATAAACTTTAACTAAAGATCAGATTAGAGCTATATTATGACACATGTGTTTAATGTGATTTGAATAAAGTAAAACCGAATGTTTATTATAATTAGCATGTATCGAATTTCGCAATCTTTTACTGTACAATTGTATGTTAAGCCTTATCATGTTTTTCAACATTATACGTTTACATACAAAATTTACTTACTGTTTATTCTTTAATTTTAATTTTTTGTTTGTATTTAGAAGGTTTTAAAATTGATATTTTATAAAATTTCTAAAGTATTTTTAGATTCTAAGTTGTAATGGTGAAATCGTGATAATTCTGTTAAAATTAATATGAAAATTGAAAATTACTTAATCAGTTATGAATTATTGAATTGTAGTAGTGTAGTAGTGGATTTAATTAAGTGGTGTTTTGTATGTATTGTAGACACGTAAGTTTTTGTTGGCGCTTGCTTCAGCAAATAAATATGAATTTAGCTTAACTTTATTTGGAACCATGCATGTAATAATGAAGTTACTTAAATGCACGCATATTGCTAGTAACTATTTTGTAACTTTCCATATTTGAACACACAAATAGTTTTTGTTCATGAGGGATTTTATTTTGATCTTATCCCAGACTTCTTGGTAAACTACTTAAATTAATGATGAAGCTGCTACAAATAATTATTGTCGCTAGAGAATTCTTAGTTTTATTCAATTTGATTGAAACTGGTACAAGTAGAACTCAATATTCTGTAAATTTAGAAATAGTAATATAATAATAAATTATCTTTCTATTATAAAATTTAAAAAAATATGCCCTGATGCAGGTGAAACATTCTGAATTGTGCCGATCATGTCAAATGCTCCGTTTTTCACATTGGAAGAACTTCATTATTGATTATTTTAGCTAAATGGAAAAAATACTTCAAATACTTCAGTCATTATCTGCAATCTGTAGTCATCTGATCTAATATCATCTGTTTTGATGTTGATTCCGGTTTTCATCCTTATCGACAAGAATCAACAGTGGTTTCGTCTCCTGATAAAAATGGGTGGTTTTGCTTTCTTTTGTCGCAATCTCGTGCCTCCAAGCAGACTCATAAAAATATTTTCCAATGTAGTTATAAGAAGCGTATGGAAAATATTTTGTGTAAATTATAAACCTAAAATAGCAATGGTATATATTAATGCTGAAATATTGTATGACACGTAGTTTTGCTGAAGTTATCACGTACGCATGACTTGGTTGTTATTCATTGAAAAAAATTCCTTACAATATCTGCATTGAAATTCGAGCACGTAGACATACAATTGATTTTACCTAAGAAAAACGGATGGATCTTAATCCTCTGAGAAGGTGCTGAAACCTTTCAATGAACCCAGCTAATAAACAATTATTTCCTGCGTTACCCTATACCCTCTTGGTACCTAACAAATATCTCTAACACATTTAAAAGGATAAGTTTTAGTTTTTTCTTTGAATTCGACATGGGATAAGCAGCACAAAAACATCACAATTGGTGGAGGTAAGATATAATGCTAAATCAAGGTTCTTCTACATTCATTTAATTGTATGGAGCAGTATACCTGCTATGCTCCGTTGAAAGAAGTATTCATGAAACACCTCAATGTGTACGACCAGAAGCTATTTTGGTTGCAAGGGGTACAAGTCAACAAACATTGTTCTTAAGATCCCAAAATATGTGTGCTTGCTTTACAAAAATATTTCATGTAAATTCAGTCAGAGTAAAACAGTCACGTAGGTCTGACGTACATTATAGTTACGTGTGCATTGTGTTTACTTATTAAGACAAGCTACACACAGGTTGGTTGGTGACATGAACGAAATTTATTTCAAGAATATTTTATAATTGATTTTGTAATAATTCTAATACAATGCATAATGCATAAATACTGTAATTATCTGTAAAATAAAAATAAAGCTGAAACAGTATCGCTACCAATGAATAATAATTATTGTAAATGGGCTCACTTTCTTCACTGGCTCATCTGGCTCACTGGAATCTTTTTGAATTCAAAAACACTAAAAAAATTATTCCAGTGTGCTTTACACATTATATTACAAATTATGTAGAAGAGTATTAACTAGCACGATTACTATCAAAAAGACAATTATTTTACAAATAAGGATCAACAATGTTCACATTTAGACGCTTTAAGAAAGTGAAGCACCGTTTTCCACTGATGGCTATGTAGTGTAGACGCTGGATGCGTGATAAGTAAGCATTGTTTCGACACGAATCCGACATCCGCATCATGTACAGTAGTTATTTTTGATGTGTCCGTTGTCGATGCAAAAATAATTTCTGAAAGAAGCGTAGCAGCCTTGATGAGGGTCGTCTTTTGTGACCTTCCGCGTCGGAGCATTGATCCAACATGGGAAGAAGATCTTCAGGGTTTTCCAACCCGTTTTTAATGAATTGAATCAACTCCTGTTCCGCTTTCTCCATGCCCAGTCTATTCGCTAAAACCGCCAACTGCCCTGCATTCCCCATGGAACAAACGCTGCCAAGTACATCATACAGGAATTCAGTTAAAAGTTCAAGCCCGTATTTCGCTGCAGCGTAGGTCAGCTCCTTGAGCACATCTTCACTCCGCCAGTCATCGTGAAGAGTACCAGTTTGGATGTAGAATAGGAGGACGTTCAGCGTTTTGGAAAAGAGGTCGTCAATATGCACCTCGCCGGTTGCAGCCTCCTTCATTTCCGATTGAAACATGCGCATGAACACGCTACTCCTTGCTGTATGCGATAAAGCAAAATGGTTAATTAATTAATTTGGAATAATTTGAAAGGATTAACGCTAAAGATAAAAGTCATGTTATTTCCAAACGAAATCATTCAAACCAGCTAAAACGCCTCGATTCACAGGGAATATCACTTTATCTTTCGACACTATTTTCGCAATCGCATCCCCTTTGAATTCGGTCAAAGCTTGATTGTCTCCAAGATCTTGGCTGAGCTGCCGATAAGACTTGTCATGGAACTGGCGCAGTTTCGATGAAATGTCCAAAGTTGATGGATTCGGAGCGAATAGCCTGAAGGTCACCTCAATGTATACGCATCCGTCAGCCGGAATAATAGATGCCAAGCTTGAAGTCGTATTGAACAATTCAGAATATCCCCATGAATCACCGACTAGGTTTGTGACCTGAGCTGTATACAAATAATATTGGGGGTTAAATACTGAAACTACATGTAGACTACACTCTACATAGTAAAGTTGAGGAAGACTCAAATGAATGCATACATTTCCTCACGTTACCGTACGATTTCCCATTAGAGAACTTGACTGTTTCGGTGAATGAGATGTACACTTCCTCCACATCTTTGGGTTTCTCGACTAGCTCGAAGTAACCTCCAACCCATTTTTCAGCTGCATTTTTACCACTCTCTTTTACCGGCTCTGTTCGTTCCAAATAGAAAGCAATTCTCACTGGAAGTCCGACGGTGGCACCAGCTTGGAAGTCGTACCTTTGGGCTTTCAGATAATTATCTGAATTGATGACCACTTCAAAGTTTTCAATTTTCATGGTGAAGGACCTTTCCTCCACGCGAGCCTATAAAAAAGCAACAATTGTGTGCGAGCCAAGTGGTAATAATGACTTCGAAGGATAATGCTACACCATACACCATTATATCTTAATTCTTTTTGGATTCACTAACCCCAAGTTTTAAAGTCGTATGTGAGCTGGAACTAGCTCCAGCAGTTTTCGGAGTGGTAACAGTTTGTGAAGACATTCTGCAAACTTTCTCTGCTTTTCTGTTCTCTTCAACACAGGCAATCTTACAATTAGGATTCAATGGAATTCTCGAGTAATAAGGAATTTTTTTTTTTTTTCAAAATTAACTTTTATTCAGTCAAAACATGAAGTTTCAATTAACACAAACAAGAACATTTTAATAAACTATAAAAGATAAATTTCATCCATAGGGATAGAGTTTGGTAATGTTCCCAAAACACTGGTCTTCGTCACTGATATTATATTACTGAACTGTAACCTATTTTAAGTTATTGGGGAAGGCGTTCGGCTATGGGGAATCCGAATATGAAGCAAAAACTCACGAGAAATTTTTTGGAACATTGAAAATTATTTGTAAGCTTAAGATTGATGATTAGGTGATGCATGGGCATAGAAAAAAGTTACTAACGTGAGTTTTGGGTTCAATTCAGGTTATTTGGTATAATTCCAACTATTAAACGGTCGTTTTTTAAATTTTTTAATATAATTTCTCATAACATATTCAGAACTTCATGCACTGGCCAGCCCTACTTCAAAACACAAATTAGTCATGTGCATTCACTTGAGTTGACTCAAAACTTGTTTTTTCATTCTAATAGGTTGGAGGGGAAATATTCATGGTTTAAAAAAAGTTCGAATCGTAACATTAGCAATCAAAATATACTCATGGTATGTAATAGTTCATTGTTTTTACGTTAAGGGACATTTTATACTTGCAATGTTGTTAATTTGAGAAAGTTTGACATGTACATGTTAAAAATAATTTTATCTGCGAAAAAGATCGAAAAAATTCTTTTAGTACTGAGGTGAGCTGACTGTTTACTTCTTCTACTACGTGAAAAGGTGAAAAGTAGAAAGCTCAGTTACCGACCCACCTCTCTTGGTCCCGGTTACTACGACAATTCTACATGGTGTCTAAATGTTCTATACATCTTGGAAGCATCATATTCAAGGATCCTTCAAAATACATATGCAAACAACTTCATATTTATGGTATATTATAATTTTTTTTATAAATTGCATATATTTTTATAATATGAGCACACTTTAAATAATTTTTATTATTATTCCTCATCGTCAGGACATCATCAACAATGCATTTTTCACGCCACCGCGTCAGTTTGTAAAGCTTTCTGAAAAATAATATTCAAAAGGAAACTGCCAAGTTCCGTTTACTTTCCAGACCCACCAATAGCCAAAATGCATAATTATATGTAGCTTGTGCCAGCTATAGTACAGTGTTCCTATTCTATTCGCTTGCAGGAGATAATATCTCTAGTACTGTTATAATTATTATTTCATATTTATTATAACTTCTTTTTAGCTAATTTTATAAGTTCTCACTTGCATGGCAATATAACAAAGCAAACCATCCATCATAATCATCATAATATTATATCGTCATATTCGTTATCTATAAACCAAACCACGTCAACCAAACATTCGTTCATCTCTTTTATCATCTCTTTCACAAACAAAAACGTAGTGTAATTCCAATGTATCTTAGGTTACTGCTTTGCAATTGTGTTAGTGTAGTAAGTAAATCCCAAAAACACATTCACAGATCCACATTTTATTTCCCATCACAAATCCCAGCAGCAAGCGCAATGCACTCTTACATGTTACATGTTACCTCAAGAACAGCACTTGCAGTATTGCACTAAGGAGAGAGGAAGCATATGGTATTGGGGAAACACTACGTAGATGTAGTCACTCATAAACCCAAGTATATGCGTTGTCGCGCACAGTTTAAATTTAACTCTGTAAAGTTGCCAGTAACTCCATCAGTGTTTAAAACCTGGCTTACATCGTAGAATTTCAAAGTATATTTGAATATTTTGAAAGTTCACAGCATATCAGGAGTGGGCAGAAGGAGGTAAGTTTTTAATGTCATATCTATTAATGTATTTACGGTAGAGGGTGCCACTTACTAATTTTGTTTAAATTATTCAGATTACCTTTTAGCAGGGTATTCGATTGCCGTCTGATTTATGTAAATGGTTTAAAAACAAATTTCCTTTAGACGTTAGGTACAAGGATGTATTCTTAGGTATTCCGTTCAGAGTAGTTAGAAGGTATCGTATTAATAGCCATATAACTTCTAATTGTGAGACACTTTGATTTAGAGGAAGGCAATTCTTTCATCGCCCAAAACATGAAATGGCGGGTTTATTGCGGGTCCATATTTTGTTACTGCTGCGCATTGATAAGCAGTCGCCGATAATATAAATACGCCCCATTTCGGCCGAATCATTTGCTTAAAACCTCTTGAGAAGGTAAGCCCTAACAAATCCCCATAATAATTCAAACGTTTTGATTTTGAAATAGGCACGTCTTACCCTATTAGCCTTGCAGAAACTAAACTAAATGTTAGAAACTATTTATTGCTAGATTGTACTTGTATTATACTTGGACATTTCGAGAAAGGGCCGATGGCCGATGATTCAGATCGAGTCTCTAGCTAGGGGCTTAAAACCCTAGCACAACGAAGAACCACGCATATGTTCTCCGGCCGCCTAATCAGTACATACATGGGCCAATACCACTGTATTATTGTAGGATAGGGCAACCTTTATAAGGGGGCTTATTTATGAGGACTAACTCCACTACTATAAGTTTGTGAGCCCGAGTTAACAGAGCCAGTAGGGCCACTTAAGGAATGCGAGTCATATCTAATGGATGAATAACACTTAAACTTCACACGTGATTCCATAATTACTTATATTTAAAGGCCGTAATTAATCACATAACGGAAAGCCCAACTTTAAATCGTTTTTTTGTAATATTTCTCGAATTTTTGTAAGTCTTACGTAGGTAGCAACAGTTAACGATGGATCGAAGCCCCTTAACCTAATATACAATACATGTATTATGGCCTAAGATTACACGTGTCGTGTTGTTTGTTCGATAGTGTTGATCGAAGTTACACAGGATCTCTTAGCAGTTACTTTAATAATGTACTAATTAATAATTAATAACAAAAATAAAAGAGATTAAATTTTTTCTTGAAGTTAATGATAATTCGAGTTTTCAGTTACGCATAGAGGTATTTTTAAAAGGAATACTCAGGGGAATTAAAAAGAGAAGTGACAGGTGAGGGTACTCGGTACTGCCCACCTCTGGTGTAATGTTTTTGTGGACATCTTATTGGAATTTCATCATATGGTGATGGATGGGTGGATGTTACCTCTTGATTTAAAAAAATATTAACTGTCAATAAGATGCAAATTTATTCTTGCAACAGTAATTAAAAATTATATAGGGGAAATTTCATCTAGAATTCGTGTTTTCGTGTGAAGCTTTGAGTATTTTGTATCTAAACATCGTATAGTAAGGGTCTGTAAAAAAGTAGCGGAAGCATCACTAAAAATGAGAAAGCAGAGCCATCAGTGTAGTTGTCTTTTTAATACCAGTGAGAAGTGCCATTTATTGACTATCTTATGTTAGAGTAATTTACAACTTTATTTAGTATAGACAAATATACCAGGATACTTTTTGGTTTAAAACTTGAGTAAACATGGTTTCAAAAGCACCGATTTATTGAGAGGTGTCAGTTGACGATTTGAGTGCTAGAACAGCTCAGCTAA
>JAQIWO010000732.1:0-12551 GCA_034695405.1 Entomobrya muscorum | reverse complement strand
CTATCTTAATAATCAGCGTTCTTACGTAATAATCAGCGTTCTTACGTAAAAATCAGCGTTCTTACTTAATAATCAGCGTTCTTACTTAATAATCAGCGTTTTTACGTAATAATGAGTGTTCTGTTTCCTTTATAAAGCTATCTATCTGTTGATGGTTCGGCGATCAAGTTCAACAGATCAACTGTGAAGTTTTACGGTTCTACTGTCCGTTTTAAAGGTTCTACTGTCAGGTTTGAGGGTTCTAATGTCAGCTTTAATGGTTCTACTGTCAAGTTTGATGGTTCTACTATTTGATTTCATGGTTAGGCTGTGCAGCTTCGCAACTATGCTATGTGCTAGGGCTTGCTGGGTTCATTTAAATTTGCATTTGAGCTTTGTAAAGGACTTAAATTCAAATTAACTTGAATTTAAATTTCCTTTGGCCAACGCACATGGAAGAAATATGTTCTTCAGTGTGTGCACTACTATACGTGTCCAGTGAAAGCACTTTAGCCAGACAAGGGATCGTTCATGTTTTTTCACTTCCACCATCCAGTTTTCAATTCATCTGGTGAGAACGGTCGAAACTTGTCATAGGATTTTACTTTTCTCACAATGCTTAGGCGACGGTTAAAACGTATTTGAAAATAATTGGTAGTATATTGTGTTTATTCCTATCGTATTTAAAGTCGCAAGCTTTATACCATTTAAATAGGTTCATTTTTGGGTCAAGTAGAAAGTGTAAACAGATTCTTAGAGCTACATACAATGGAGCTAACTGATGGAGTACGTACATTTTATCTAGCACGAATGTTCCATATTATTTGGAATTGGCCCGACGCTCGCTATTAAGAAAAAATTCAACGCCATTCAATAATTAATTCAGTTTGTAAAGATGTAGTGCTCAAAAGATGAGATGTTCATATTTCTCGACGCGGATTCTAGTTACATTATGAAGTGGACGAGATACCGTTGAAAGATGAAAAGTCGAATTGCTTGGTTTTTAATTTGGTTTTTTAAAAATCTGTTAAAGCTTTACTCGTAATGCAATGTACGCTTACATTCATCCAATTCACATACATTCAATCCACTTGAGCTGCTACTTTGTCATAGTTAAAACGATCCGAATACTGTCTAAAACCTTAATAAACCCTAGACAAGAGTACAATGGTTCTTTGATTGTAATTTACTGAAGTTTCTGTTTTATTCCGTCCACATTCACGGGACGAAAACGTTGGAGACTAAGCAAATAGTTTTATATTTTGTCTTGTTGAAAGTGTGAGTTATCTTGTGGAATTTATTATGCGTAGCTGATGGCATAAGTGCATGTACCAAGCTGTATGATTTTATTTGTTCAGGTTATCACACCTGAACAAAAACTTGCACTTATGAAGCGCTCTTTTTTTTATCACAGTAACGGGTTTGTTAATTCTTTACTGACACTTTTCAAGTTTTCTGGTATTTCTCTGAAGAAATATTGCTTGTCAGTGAAATCATGACCAATGTTTTTATAATACTATCCTATAATTGTTTTTCGAAAAGTCAACACGGTAGAATGGGCTGATAATCCACCGACGGTCTAATTTATATGCTTAGATTTAATGAACAATTTGAAGTTGTCGAATTTTTTGGCTTCATAAATTTTTTATTATATTCTTGTATTTTCAAAAGAAAAGTTGTAGAATGGGCTGATATTTTGTAGATGGTTTGACGAGGCTATTAGCACAATTGCACGTATGGTATTGTGTAAGTTTATATTGTTAAAATGTGAAAAATGTGTTCTAAGCTTAGCAATTTTCCTGTGACGGGTAACATTTGTAAAACCCGTTAGGGCTCTAGTTTTTTGGAAAACTACTTTTATTCCCTTTTATAAAGCTCTTAACCAATCTTTGGGTAGTATTACTTACATGGTGGGGTAAAGTGTAACTTATATGGTCACTGGCGCATACGCTCCTTTCGATGAGCTTGTCAAATGAACTGTCTTGCAACTCCAACCGTTACGGATAGTTTTTATCTCAACTTTAATTTTAATTGCTGCTAGTTTATTCTAATCATGAGTAAAACTTATATTTGTCTTCACTATTATTTTCTTAATTAATTTAAAGGCGAAGAAGTTTTAACTAAACGAAATATATTTCACTTCAATCAGTAATTAAATTAAGCTTAGCTCTCAGTGTCCCTACAGTTGGGTTTAGAAATTCAAGAATATTATTTTACTCTCAAACTGTGAATCATTTAAATTAGAACTGATGGTAGAACCAGAAATAATCATCATAACGCATGTTTAGTGGAATTTTTAAAATAATTTTATACGTCGGCTTGTTTTAATGTTCCTGTTGAGTAACATTTAAATAACTTGTATTTTCCTTCAGCATATATAAAGTTCTGCGTTTAAAGTAATAATTAAGATTTATTACATTTGGCACATTTCTACTACCGTGGTTACCCGATTTATTTGTTTTTGTTATGCGATGACTAAAAGCGCTTAAGCTTCTTTGTTGCCTTTGAAGATTATGCCAAAATACATATTGATTCAAATGTTTCAAATGTTGGGAACCAAATTGTAATTACTAACAAGTGTTTACCTTATTGTTGCATGTTAGAAGCAGTGAACGCCCGATAAATTGAACCAAGCTGGTTACTTCCATATATTTTTTATATATTTATTATTGCAGACTTTCTCCAAATGAAATTTGTTATTATTTTGTTTGGGAAAACTATATACTTTATTGTTAGAGACTATCATCATACACCTATAACTTAAAACTAGTCCATGTCTTAAAAGTACTTGTTACATCACGTTACGAATGCCCAAATTCAGATATAGGTCAACAAGAAACCAAGGATATTTACTTGCTATTGTGGTGAATAATGGCAAACAATGTTCTTTCATTTGGATATTAAGGTCTCCATGTGCAGTAGGGGCAAAAAAATATTTTTTTCTCAAGCACTTACAAATAAGTTGATTATTCTAAATTACAAGCTCAAAATTATAATTTCGAATTCTATTGGTGAAATGGAACTATTAAAATAAAACTTGTAATAATATTCCATATTATCTTAAATCGACACGTCCTAATTGGTAAACAATTACTGTACTACTTGCTATTTTATTGCGTTTTCTGCTACTTGTATGGATTTTAAAAATACGTAGTTATTTACTTAATGCAAAGTACTAACTAACTTATTTAAAACTCGAGTTCCAAACATATTTTTGGGTTCCCTATCAATGTGTTTTTCTTTAAGAGACTTTAAGTTAATTTTACTATTTTCATGTAAAAATGTGAACTTAATGTACCTGTGCGTTATAAAATATAGATGTACTGTTTTTAACATTCGTCTATTGAACAGACCCGTTTACAAATCCTAACGCCAACTAGGCTTCCCAACTGCTTAAACGCCATTCATATAATTACACTTTCATCCGAATTAGTAGTTATTTCATTGAGATTATGCTTCGTAATTCGTGTTGAACACGAGAGTATTTAATGAATGTGATATTCCTATAATGGTTTTAGAGAATATAACCAAATATCAATAAATTTGAGCCTCCCAAAACTTACAGTAAACCTTTTAAGTCAACATAGCTCTACAGGCAATATTTATCGGGCTGAAAAGTATCCAAACCACCATAAAATCTTTCGTCCACATCATTTCACTTTTGCTGAATTAAATTGAATTTTGTTGGGATTACTTCGGATTGAATGCGATATTATTGGTTTGTCCTGATATTTCTATAGTGTTATCAGAGAATATTTCCAAACACCAATAATTTAAACCTACCGAAAAGTACGATAAACCTCCCAAATCAACACGCCCACATAAGCAATATTTATCAAGCTGTAAAGTATCCAAACCACCATGAAATCTTTCAATTGTACAGGTCGTTCCGTTTCTATCCTGTCTCTTAGCTCATCCACAGAGCAGATCTGCTTGTAGACCTTAAAGCATCCGTAGTTGCTCCACTGTTTGAAGGCCTTCAACATCATTTGTTCTTCATCAGAATCACTTTGTATTTGTGAAAAATGATAGTTCAATGAATTCTTGGTTTTGTAGTGGTCGCGATAGTTCACCTGCAGGGACATTATTCCTGATTGCATAATCCAAGCCAATACCTCTTCAAAATATGAGTGAAAGATTTTGCCGGCTCCGTTGAAGCTCCACATGAACGCACCAGTAATGAAATTTTGCCCGTTTGTTTCAATCGTGTAGAATTTTTCCAGCAAATATAGTTACAATTTAAAGATATTGAAGTTGACGGCGAGCACGTCCCAGACAACATTCTCTTCCAGTAACAGACCAAAGTGGTCTATGTCTAAGCAATTACCAGGTTGACCACTTGTCACGTTTTCTGTCAAATACCGAAAATGCTTTAAATAGATAGAAACTACAAGCTTGTGATTTTTGCAAATGTTTTCTTCAAGCGCAGTGAGAAGATACTGATTACTCTGGGTATAATAATTCAAAAAAAGATAGGTCGGCCAAGCTTTCTTGAGGACTCCGTTTACCGTTTCCTCCAAGGACGTAAGGTTTCTGCTAATTTTTTGCTTGTAAATGTGTTCCATCGTTTGATACATCCTCTTAAAGGAATCTAAATTTGTCAAAAATTGAAATCGCTCATCCCGAGCCAATTCATGCAATGAGCTTGGCACGTCTCTCGGTCCAGAATCAGCTGTCATGTGAGCATACATTGAGGACGTGTACGAGTTTCGAATCAGAATGGCAGCCAGCAGCCAAAAAGCCACTAGCAACCAACTTTTGTAAGTTAAATGTTGCCGTGCGTCGTCCAGTTGTTCCAAGAGCGTTCCAAACATCAGGAAATACGAGTTAGAAGGATATCCTGCCCACTTCAAGACTAGTCCCAGATACATGAATGTTAGAATGACCATTGTCCATCCGACAAAATCAAAAGGGGACACCAAGGCAAAGAAGCTTGAGCTGCTGAAAACTCTCTCTGTTCCTTTGATGAGAAGCGTGTACCTTATGTCGACGAAATTAGCCCTAAAAGAGGCCAGACGTCGGTGACTAAACCTTGTCTGAAAAATTTCTTCAAAAACAGGCCTTTTGTAAACGCTATCGCTACTGAAGTTATAGAACCATTGAAACATATCTCTAATGCACAATTGCATGGATACGAAATCGATATAAGCTCTGGCTTTGATGAGCTCGTATGGGCATCCGATATTTAGATTGGTGTACCTGCCCATTTGATTAGTCTCCAACTCAGCGATGATTTCTTTTAGGGAGACGGTTTCGTTGGGTAGCTGTACCTGCGTAAAATGTTCTAATTTACGTGCGCGGTCTACGGCAAACAAGCATTTGACACAGACGTTATATATGGAAGTCGACGTACTGCTTAGCAAAAACAATCGAGACCATCTGAAGTTGAGGTAGAATCTGCCTTCCAACATTTTTGTAGAAAATGGGATCAAAGCGTAGTCAGGACTATCTTCCATTAAATCAAATGGAAATGAAAGCTCAAATTCCAGCTTTTTTGTTTTTACGCTTGGAAAAAAGAGACGACACGAAGATGAAGTGCGAGTGATGCAGGTAAATTTGTAGACAGAAATGTACCACAATCTTTTCAACTTGAGTTCGCTCCATTCTTCAAAGTAGCCCCACTCGAATCTGAAATTGGTGTGAAGACTCACGCAAGGCTGGTCGGTCATGTTTTCATTGCGATTGCAGAAGAGTAGCGCGCTTTCAAATAAATCCAACCAGGCGTCTGAGTTTTGGAAAAAGTGGAACGTGCAGTGTGAAAAAAGCCGAAGAAATGGCCAGTAGCGATGAAACCTTTGAACTTCTTTTAGTTGCAGGATATCTTCCGAAACGGTTGAGTCAGATGGTTTTAGCAAAAAGTATGCAAGTAGCAGTTCGAGCAATAATTTTTGTAAAGTATCCATTTCCATGCCTTTGTATTACAACAGGCTACAATGAAATTATTTTAAAAGCGTTTTCACATGTCAACCATAAATAAAATAGTTAGAGCAAATAAAAATAATTGTTCAGTTTTGTTTCCAGTAAAAGTATTTTGTCGCTTCTCAGTTTTTGCTAACATCTTCACACGGATGGGACTACGGGCCATACATTTGTTTAAAAAAGGATGAGTTTTTTTTTTAAAAAAAAAGGTGTCAAGACTAGTCATGAAATTACAAATCAACACGAGAGCTAAATCTTTTTTCGAAAGAGCCAACAGAAGTAAGCACAAGAGCATGGTATGGTGATTTGGGTATGAACACACCTTACATGATTACGCAATTTATGACTTACGCATTGTTTAAGTAAACGCTTTGTTTTACAGCAGCTGTTTTTAGAAATACTTAAGATGTTTACCCGATTTCAGTGCAACAATTTGTAGCATCTTAGCAACAGGAATTTAGCCTTATGGTAAGACAGTCAAATAAAAAAGTCTGTCGTGGTTTTCTCAGGGAACAGGAAATTGATGCAAACGAAGAAAATGTTACTATTTCGGATGGTTGCCACAATAAACAAGAATAGGGCTTGCCACAGTACAATCAAAATTATTGTCTACGTGTCGTACTAGCAAAAAATTTGGTTATTTTTTCTTGTCTCTATTCAATATAGAGTAGATACTTTTAGGAGCACTTAATGTGATTTACCTCTTCGTTGTCACTTGCAGTTTTAAAGTACAGGGAAGAACATCAAAAAGACTTTAATATTTAAAAGGACAATTACAGTTTTGTGTTTATAGCTAAGTAAACTGTTTATTATGAAACATGGTTGTTTCAGCATTCCAGATGTGTATTTTTCTATAAATTTTTGAATTTGAAACTTTTTTATTGACGTAAACGACTTTAGAGTTTCAACAAGTTGCTTCAAAAACTTAACTGTCACATTTATCACAAAGTCTCCTTAGGTTTGGATTGTTTTAGAATGTTTATGTCAGCTTGGTTTGGATAAAACCTAACCTGATTAATGGGTGATTGTGTAGGGCTGAAATTCAATGAAACAAGAAATTTTTTAGTTAGCGTGTAAATTAATAAAATTAGGAATTGAGATGGAAGTTGAAGCACTTGTTGGAAAAGCCAACAGAAGTTATCTCAACAACATTGAGTGCGCTCCAGCTTGTAAAGTTTGCTCATCTTGCCATGTTAAAAACCAGTATTTACTTAAATATAATTTAGTTTTAATTAATTTAATTTAACTTAGAAATTTGAATGCTATGCTTTCTCCATGCAGTATAATAATTAAATTGCTTAACAATATTTCCTTCTATGGTATTCAACGAATTTTGCATTTACTTATTTAGGGATGCTGTAGCCGCTAAATATGTTTTTGCAGGAAAACTGATACGACAGTGGTAAACTTCACGTGCCAATCATAGAAGCATTCATAATATCATAAAATATCTTGGGAATATTTGACATGATGTAAGAAGCATCCACAAAATATGTGAACTTATTCTAATCTCTATACGACCAATATGATATTCTGACTCTGTCGTGTAGTAACAGTAAGATGGAAATGAAAACATTAAAAAATGGAATTTTAAATTGACATAGAGAATGCGTTTATTTAAATGCATTTTATTTACACAATTTCTACTTGATTATGTAGTTTATAACTTAGGTTTTGATTTAAAGGTAATGCTTCTTTTTAAAGTAAATGCTCAGAAAACACTAAAAATTCTGAAACTTAAATTGAGTATAAATTTGGTACTTTATCCAAACTTATTCAGTTTCATAATTTCAGTAAATATTTTTGTCTAAAACTCCACATTGTTACATATTGTTAGAGACTATTATCATAAAAAACTTTAAGGTATTGTAACCCTCCCAAATAAAAACAGTTGTACAGACAATAAAAGCCAAAAGGTAGAGCATCCAAACGACCATGAAATCCCGTAATTGTGCAGGTCTCTCCATTGGCCTGTCTTGTAAGTCATCTACAGAGCAAACCTGCTTGTAGCCCTCAAAACAGCCGTAGCTACTCCACTGTTTCAGGGCCCTCCACATCATTACACGTTCCTCTACGTTGGCTTTGTATTATAGTGAAATAATTGTGTAGTGAATAATTGATTACGTGATGTGATAATGGGTCTGCAGGGACATGATTCCTGAGTCGACAATCCAAGCCAACAGTATTGCAAAGTACGAATGGATTATATTGTCATCATATCCATACAACCACACAAAGATGTGAGAAACGAAGTTTTCCCCAGTTGTGTCCATTAAGTAGAATTCTTCCAACAAATAAACTTGCAATTTCAAGACATCAGCGAGTGCAAAACGTACCTGAACAGACTTCTGCATAGATAAAAGCACAAACTTATGTGTGTCCAAACAATCAGCAAGTTCGTCATAAGTCATTGTTTCCGTCCATCGGCGAATACGTTGTAGATTGTCAGTAAATACAAGCTCATGATTTAAGCAAATCTTTTGTTCAAGTGCAAAAGAAATATTTTGATTGCTTTTGCGATACGAAGTGTACAGAAGACGGGAAGGCCAAGCTCGTTGAACAATTCCGTTGATCGTTTCTTCCAAAGATGTAAGTCCTCTGTCAAATCCTTTACGGTATATATGTTCTATCATATCATATAACATACCTATGGAAGGGTTGGCTGTTAAAAATTGAAATTCTGAGTGTCGAGCCAAATCGTGAAGTGAATTCGGTCCGTCTGCGGGTCCAGGATCTGCTGCCATATGAGCGTACATCGAAGACGTGTACGAATTTCGAATCAGAATTGTGGCCAGCAGCCAGGAAGTCACCAGAAACCAGTTTTTGTAGTTTATTTGCTTCCGAGCGTCGTCAAGCTGCTCCAACAGCGTTGCAAATAGCCAATAATGCGAGTTAGCTTGCTAGCCAGTCCACGTCATGGCTAATCCCAGATACATAAAGATCAAAATGACCATTGTCCATCCAACGAAATCGAATGGAAACACCAATGCAAAGAATTTGGAGCTTCTTAAACTTCTTTTGGGCTTCCGAATAAGTATTGTATGCTTGGAGCTCCGCGAACCTCGCCCCAAAAACCGAGCGCATTCCGACCACCTATCAAAGATGGGTTTACATCAAGATATGGCATTTCTAACTTGCTCCCTGACAAGCTAAAGTTGTAAAACTTCTTGAAGGTCTTTACTGTGCACATATCCACGAATATCGATTGAGGTTTGTCTTTTGCTCTGAACCGTTCGTAAGGACAATTTACTGGAAGATTTGGTAAAATTCTAGTTTCAAATGTTTCCAACTCGACTAATAGATCTTCCACGGAGAGGTGGCCTTTAAGTAGCTTAACTTCCTTCAGCTGGTCCAGTTTGTGATCAGGTTTCCTCTCAAATAGACATTTTATACAAGAAGTCTATACCAAAGCCTTGTCACTGCCCAGAAAAAACCTTCGAGAGTCCCGTAAATGAGATTTGAGTTCGCTTTCCATCATTATCGGTGACACTGGAATCAAGACGAAGTCTGGATGATAATAGTTTTTCCCAACCCAACTAAAAGGTTTATAAAAATTCAGATTCTGGCATTCCACGCTTGGAAAGAACACACGACAAGAGGATGAATGAGTTATGGAAATAAAATTGAATGTGAAAATATACGATGAATATATGAAATCGATTTCTTGTACTTTTTCCCAGCTAGTTTTGTTCACGCTCGCTTTTAAGTTGGTGTGAATACTCACGCAAGGTCTGTCGTTGAAATTTGAAATCTTCCTTCCAGTTGCATAAGTGTAGAGCACTTTCGTATAAATCCTGCCAAGCGTCTGGTTTCCGGGAAAAGTGAAATGTACAGTGAGAGAATAGACAAAAAAATGACCAGTAGCGATGAAATCTTTGAATTTCTTTCAGTCGCAAAATATTTCCTAGAACCGATGATTCGGAACACTTTAGCAACATGCTAGCAAACAGAAGTTGGAAATATAAGTTTATTGGAGTTTCCATGACTACACGAGCAAAAGCTCAGGTTCGGTTTTCACGACTTCAACGTTGGATAAAAATGATAATCGGTTGCAAAACTTGAGTCTGAAGTGAAAATTTACAAGCTAGAAAGTAATATTATTTCTATGATGAATCAATTTGCTAACATAAGAACATATATTATATCGGACATGGAATTTCTTACGTAGCGCGGTAGCGGCGCTACCGTAAAATCAGGGATCGAAAATTTTGTACCAGGGATCGAAGGGAAAAACCTTTTTTTGCCCATCGGGGATTTTGGTTGTGCACCAGGGCTCGAAATTATGTACCAGGGTTTGAAAGGGCTAAAATTAGGGATTAAGGGACAAAATCAGGGGTCGATTGGCAAAAAAACAGGAATTTCGGGACAAAAACCTTTTTTAGCTCATCAGGGATTTTCGAGGTTTACCAGGGACGAAAATTTCATTTTCAGTGGTTAAGAGGTTCTCAAAAAAATTTTATCACCAGGGATTTGGGGGTTTTTACCAGGGACGTCGAATTTTTCGCTACACCAGGGATTGTAAGAAATTCCATGTACGTATTATATATAAGCTGAAGAACATATATTTTATATCTTGATACCACCTTGTCAAGTCCTACGCTTTTACCCATGTGGCTCATGACTCATGACAAATAAAGCAAAAATGTTCTTAAAAGCTTTGGGCAACAAAAAAATCTTGATTTACAATGTAGGTTTGATATTATTTATGTTAATTTTCTGGAGGACTGTGTAAATACTTGGATTAATTTTTTCTTTTTTTAAGTTCGTAACGGTAACCACACAATGGATACGATAATCTTATTATTAGAGTGTTTGGTGAAGATGTTTAAAAAAATGGACAAAGTGTGTGGAAATAAGTTGCTAAATAATTAAAGAAATGTGTATGGCAAAATAAATAAGGTAAGGGGGCCAAATGAAGCTATTGCGTTTTACTGCCCATTAATTAATTTTGTCCTCTTTCATGCTACATCAGGGACATACAATCACTCAAATTATCAACTATGATAAGTAAGAACCATACAAACATTAAAATGCTTTCAAGTTCTGATCAGGTATGCATCATTTGCTGACAAGGCAATCGCTGTTTTCAGGAACTTTATTTTCGATATTTGGAATTATAAAAAAATGACAAAATCTAGCGAAAATTAAGAGCACGAATCATTTTCCAAAATTATTCAAGATTGAAGACTGACGTGTAAAACGCCATTCGAAATTCCGGAGTAAAGACATTTTATTTACATTGGATAATAACCATTTAGCTTAGCGTCTTCGAAAAACAAGGCTAGGAGTGCATTAGAATATTATTTAGTTTTAGCGGATTATAGAAGCAGTGAAATCCTTAACTAAAATTGTTGTCTCTTAACATGTGGGCATGGCAACTCTAAGAAAGCTATTGTTTCAAAGCTTGCATGCAAGTATAATGCTGCTCCAGCCTTCCGAATCGCTAGCTCTGGAACACATCCTTCGAATTAATGATGTTCAATGGTTCAATCGCTACTGGTCGTTCCTTGGTCTTTTCTCACACTGCACTTTCCACTTTTCTCGAAACGGAACTGAAACCTGGCTGGATTTTTATGAAAGTTCTCTACTCTTCTGTAATCGAAAGGAGAATTTTAATAACAGGCCTTGCGTAAGTCTTCAAACCAACTTCATCAGAGTCGATGGCAACAAAACTTACAAAAATCGCTGGGAACGCTGGAAAGAATTGGATAAAATTCAGTTGGACAATTGGTCATTTATTTTCAAGTACAACTTTCCTTCCATATCTCACTCTTCTTCATGCCGTGTCCTTTTGGCAAGTGTGGAATATCAAAAGCTGGTATTAGACGACTCAAATAAGCGGCTTGTCGACAGGCCCAAACCTCCCGATTACGTTTTGGCCCCAGTGGCTCGACACTTGCTGGAAAACGAATTCGAGTTTCATTTTAGAGAATCTCGCATCTTTTTACTGAGCAGTTTCGAGGCTATGATATTGACCGTCTGCGTCAAATGTTTATTCCCAGTAAAAACTGTAAATAAATTAGAGCACTTGACTGAGGCAAAGTTGACTAGGAGCATTCTCACCGTGGAGGACGCAATAGCGGAGTTGGACACTCTTGAAACTGGTAGACTTTCTAATCTTCCTGTTCGCTGCCCTTACGAAAGTACAAAGGTCGAAGTCAAAGACAATGAACTACTAACAACATTTGAGTCTTGTATAAAAGACTTGTTTAAATGGTTCTACAACTGCAGCGATCCCGCAGGAATGTTTGAAATGCCATCATTTACGCAAATTACCAGGGCTCTTATCTCCAATTCAAACTCAATCCCAAATCAAAACTATCAACTTGCATTTGGAGTACAGTTCATCGGATTCCACTACACTGTTTTCGTCAGGAGGCCGCAAAAAACATTGAGCATCTCTAACCTTTTTGCATTGGTGTTCCCATTCGATCTCTCTGGATGGACAATGATCGTTCTAACCTTCATGTATCTGGGGTTAGTTTTGAAGTGGACAACATTGTCTCCAAACCCGTATTTATGGATGTTCGGAACCCTACTAGAGCAGATGGACGACCTACGAAAGCACATAAACTACAAGAGTTGGTTCCTGGTCGCTTTTTGGCTATTGGCTGCAATTTTGATTCGAAATTCGTACACGTCTTCGATGTACG
>JAQIWO010000731.1:0-12553 GCA_034695405.1 Entomobrya muscorum | reverse complement strand
CATCCTATTCAACCATTTATAAAAGCGCTTGTCAAAATGGGAGTGTATACAACTGGCAAATGATTAGCAGCTGAATTTTTTTGAAAACTATTTCAAAACAAATGGTTCCATAGCCTAGTCAATATGACCACAACTAAAACGACATTTTCTCTATTTACGGTTCTTGTAAACTTACAATCTCATTTACTAGTAAACATTTTCATGTTGCCCCATAGTAGACTCTGAGGAAAATGATGATGATGATGACCATCAGGACGATGAGTCAAGTGCTCCCATAACCTTTCCAATGTCATCGGCTTCCTCAAGAACTTCCCCATCTCCATAATAAGCAGAACCGCTGGGGATCTATTAAGATTGAAAGAAACCTCGTTACAAAAACCTAAATTATTTACACTGTATTATTAAACGTATTAATATTACGTGAAATTGGCATGAAAGAGATACCTATTTATAAAAAGAACACTATAAAAAGCAATTAAAAGCATTTTATATTCAAATACATAATAAATGAAACTATTACATCATTTGTTTCCAGTCAATTATTATTATTATGTATATGAAAACGCATAAACTTATTTATTTATATAACCAAATATTACATATTTCCTCTAACCTTAATACGTCAATTTTAAGAGTATTGTTCTTTTACATGAATTCAATACATTGCGATTTGTTTTGCTTCCGATAAATGACTCAGGTTTACTATAAAATTCTCGAGACAGTTTACACTTGAGCACGATTTGATTTGACAGCTTGAAACCCGTCATGGTTGGATTGACTTGCGCAATGCTTAAAAAATAACAAAAAATTTTCATTTTCATGTATTGTTCTGTAGCAAATTATACATGCCATTTTTTTAGAACAAAACTTAATCCATCAGGAAGCATGCATGCCGGGGAATTAGCAGCCAGGGACAAATAACTTAAATGTATAACTTATATAAATATATTCCAATAAACGCATTGTACTTATCTCCAATGCCACTCTCGTTTCATCTTCCATTGGATACACAGCACACTGGAATAATAAACACTTGAATTTTGGAAGAAGTCTCTTTTATTCTGAGGAAACTCGCATCATCATGGGAAGAATTAAAACAGGAATTTTAGTTCTGGCTATTTATGTAAGCTTTCATAAATCATTATAAATTATACTTCGTTTATGACACTTTTTTCTCAGAGTTTTATAATATAATATATCTCACTCTGTATTTATTTCTATATCAGACATTGGCGATTCTTGAAACGAAAACGGCTTTTGCTGATGATTCTCACCCAAGTCATGAGGTGAAACCAACTAGGCCAAGTGGAGACCAAGCTTCTAAACGTGCTCAAGGTGCTAGTTCTACCAACAATGAAGATTCCGACGAGTCGGATGAAGACAATGAGGAAGATGAGAATTACGGTAAAAAAGTGATTTAAACTTTTAAAAAACATGGTTGTAAATCAATTAATTGTTTAACCATGTCAATTCATATATTATTTTGAAATTCAATAGATTCCGATGAAAATGACGGAGATGAAACTGACAATGACAGTGACGAGGAAGCAGACGAGCTGCCTGGTGCACCAGAAACCTCTCCATCAACTCTTCCTCCACCTTCAGATGCCCCAGCAGTTCCAAATCCTTCTTCACCATAAGATTTAAGCCATATTAAATTTTCAAACCTGACAATTTAACCCACAATCAATGGTTTCAGTGTTGACATTATTTGGATTAATCGATATTACCGAAGTAGTAAACTAATTTAAAACCAATTATTAACGAATGTTTTTGGAATAGTTAAGCATAAATAATTTATTTTTGTTTTAATGCTACAATACATATAAATTTACGTATGACCTTCATCAAAGCTAACTATAAATAGAGTAATTGTGACCACCAGCAACTGCAAATAAAAAAATATTTAAAAAATAATGATTATTACATAGTTCTTTTGAATAGTTCACCAATTTTATACTTAAATTTCATTATAAACCACTCAATATTATGTTATATATATGCACCTGTGAAACAAAACTAAAGTTGTAGCGGTACAAGCCCTCAGTGCCAATCCCAACTGAGCCACCTGCCAACTCCTTTGCCAGCACTTCCAATCGAATCGTTCCTTGATCGTTTTTCCCGTACATTAGCATTGACTGGGTTGCCCAGTCTTGTACTTTCGATTGAATGCCTTCCATCTAATAAGTCATCACAAAAATATGAAGCCTTTGGATCTCATTTTAAAATAGTATATTTGGGTTTTAGCCATTCTAATATCAAATTACCCTTCTAAATACATCCCCAGAAGCGACCATACCCAGTTGCCAATAGAGCAGTTGACTACAAGCCATGATTGTACTTAAGACATTCCTTTCCATCATATTCACCTTGAACACCAGCCGCATCGCATCTTCAATCATCCACGTTAGATTCAAGAAGGACCAGGTGGAATTCATCGCTCTCGAGAATTTTTGCAGCTCTGTGAAACCATCCATGAGCAATCGTTGGCACGCCTCTTCGGCATGTCTGTCCCTTGCATTTTCCTCATTTCTTTTGAGTTCCAACTCTTGGAAGTAATCCTCAAAGTTTTTTGTAGCGGTCCAAAATGCTACTGGAAACGGGCCAAAGAAAAATGATTCCACGACCATGAACCCCATCCAAGCTCCCCATCTTAGCCAGAATCCGAAGCAGCCTAAGAGTATGTCTCCGATGCTGTATTCGCTTAAGCTGTCATGTGGGAGACCCTCTGCCATGAACAGTCTTTTACGTACGTGATGAATCGTTTCATTAAACAATTCCGGCAAATATACTGTAGATCCGTCGGTGTGCCGATGCCTGAAAAAGATTCTTTGGATGTTGCTAATTACAAAGAGAATATACATAAGAATTATAATTGCATTGCCAATGTATTTGGTTCTTCGAGATTTCTTAAAACGCAAGGAATCTCTTTCCGTGGAAGGAGGGAACTGTACATGACTTCCGGAAATTGTGTTGAATGCCTTCCCAATATGTTTTGAGCTTGTGTGAATTATCCAGGAGTATTGAATTATTTTTAGATAATTTAGAAGATGAATGACGACAAGAAAGTAGGATTTTACGGATGGACGCTCGTGTTGTGTGAAGTCTGAAAATGCATGGGGAACTCCGGTGATGTGATGGATCCAGTATGGTAGATAGATCAGGAAAAGCGAAAGAATCTACACATGTAAAATATATTAGTACACCTATTATAAAAAGCATATATGAATGCATGTAAGGGTATATTATTTACTTGTTGAGGACGCCAAGTTGTCATTCTCCATTTTTCTGTGCACTCGTCATAAACAGGTTTGAATGGTGTCATGGCTGTGTAGTATCCAACGGTGAAGTATGACCTAAAGCTAAAGAAAATGCTGTGTTTTCGAGTGTATCCTATATTTACGGTATTTGTTTTATTTTTTGAAGGAATAAAGAAATGATTTGGGTTGGGCAAACGTGAATGAATTTTCCTTTCGAAAGAAGGCTCTAAAGCGGATTTGATTTTGAGCATCTTAAATTAATTTGTGTGTATACTTTTATTCGGGAATGAAAAAAAGATTTTTAGATTATGGAACAGTTTCTACATTCACAGTTTACAAACTTGAAGTTAAGTATAAAATAATATTTTTGTTGGTAAGAGGATTTTAAAAATACATCGAAAAATGGCAAAGGTGTAAAGTTGCCATACATATATGGTTATCTTAACGTGTACTAGTAAAAATAATAAATAAGAGTTTTGTTATTTTGGCTATTCACGTGCCGGATATTAGTTAATCGTAATGGCCAAATACCATCTATATTTATGTGTTTATGAGAAAGTTGTTATGGTGAGCGAGCTAATTACAACATCCAAAAATAATCCAACCCTCCATTCCACATGATAAAATACACAGGATTGGAACAAGCATATTACTTATTAGATATGAAAATAAATATGCTTTTTTTACCTATATTTGAACTCTTGGATAAAAAGATGAATTAAATTGTATATGTTGAAAAATGTTTGTATTTCGACGTTGTCAAAATAAAAACCGGACAAACTATAAACTAGGAGCGAAGAGTTTGCTGGCTGCAGTTATCATCTTGGGTTATAATATGTGTACAACATCACATGAAATACGATATGATGGGTACGGTTTAAGCTTGGTATTGCCATCATTCCATTGTTTTTGTGGAATATTTTTTTTCTATACACATCGAACCTTTAATAGGCTTTGAGTAGTACCTATTCCAAAAATATGACGAGCGTTAGTAAAATAAATAAATAAATAATGTTAATTCTATACCCCTGAAGCAAGAGCACTAAATAGGTGGTTTTAGGGTCAAGCTGTTGTGACCTTGGTGGCTTTTCATGAACACATCATACATCTAAAAAAAATCGCAATCATTTTAAAATGTTAAGAGCCATTTTATAGAATCCGTTTATATCAATGTGAAGGTGGATTATTTGCATATGACTGAGCTACAATCTATATTATTCAATATAGTAATTATTCACGTTGACATTTTACAGACCTCACTCAATTCTTCCTTAAAAACTTTAAAGGATTTTTTAGACTATATTGTTAAAAAATGGTTTATAATTTGTAATTAAAATTCAACCAAAGGACGCATAAACGTGTAATATTTATCGACAATTTTATGTGCTTTTTTAGTGACAACGTTTTGTCAAATTTTAAATTCCACAGTTTATTACCGGTCGAGTACATCTTTTGCAAATTTTATTACGATAGCATAAAACCTTTTGCTTCTTAAGAATTCATTGACCATGCAGTTGTCTGCTCAAATTCGTAATAATGAAAATCATACAAATGTACATTAACATGCACAGTATGGCCATTCTATTCTAATCAACTACACAAAGTTATTTAATAAAAGTAAAACGCTCCAACATTTGTTTTTTATGAATGGTTTTGCACACAAGTGTAGTCCTTTAATTGTTCAACGAAAAGTTATAATATTAACATGTGAACCATGAAGGTCGTTTTTTATAGCTCGTAACTGTCGCAAGATAGCTTGACACTAGAAATAAGCAATCTTCAAATC
The DNA here is from genome assembly GCA_034695405.1 of Entomobrya muscorum. Taxonomy (NCBI): domain Eukaryota; kingdom Metazoa; phylum Arthropoda; class Collembola; order Entomobryomorpha; family Entomobryidae; genus Entomobrya; species Entomobrya muscorum. The sequence goes on along the minus strand of JAQIWO010000731.1, from coordinate 7,507 downwards.
TAAATCTTCAACTTTCTTCTGAGAGGAAAAGTTCACAAAAGTTAGCAGCCAAAAATTGTTGTACCCTCATTTAAAAAAATGAATGTTGTAATAATTTCATTTTTACACATTTTTATTCCCGCCGTTTGCATACCCGCTTTTTACCCGACAAATTCCGAATTTTCCGGCACTGATATAACCGAAGTACTATCCCCGTTTGAAAGCTCCTCTTGCACCTTTTATTTCCCAAATGAGCCTGTTCCACGAACTAACAAAACTGAAGTAAACCACATGACACTATATTTAGACATCTTATCAAATAATCAAATACCTGTCTACTCTGTATTTCTCTTCACAGCACTATCCCTATCTCTGCGAAAATTTTCCTGGTTTCGAATTTCATAAAGATTTTTCTCCCAATCAGATACATTCGTATTTGCTCAGTTCATGTTTCTAACAGGCCACTAGAAAGATATTCGTGTTTAAGATCATCAAGACTCGTTACGTTTTACATTTTTAGCTTAGCCATATTTCCAACCGTCTTTCAATCGCCAGTTACCCATCCCGTCGAAAAAAGTGTGGCACCTGACTTTGTTCTTGCTTTTGTTCATCACGCTAGTATACAAATTAATTTCCAAGTTACACAATTCGTGGAGCTACCTCAAGAGTTGCCTAGTTCGAGGTTAATTGTCATTCTCAAAAATAAAAATAAACTGCTCAACGGAACTACGGCAGGAGTTTCTTCTGAGTTTATCTGGATTACGGGCTGTTTCACTTGCGACAAGTCAAAATTACTTTTAAAGCATCCCTACATGTATACCAGCAGAATCGAGAGAATTATAATTTTAGTTCGTGTTTCTGCCCTGACAACTCCTGGTTATAGTCTCGACGATTGGTGGAAAAAGTTGTATGGACACAGGAAACTAAATGATTTCGGGAGTCTAGAATTTCCTGAGGAGGAAATGGATTTTGCAAATGACTGCTCCAAAACCCTGCTAAGTGGAGTGTCGGGTCGTCACCGGATGATTTATCAAGAGGATGACTGTGTTCGATTCTTATTTCTTGCCTGGCAAAATAGCAGTTCATATAATGAAGGTTATTTGGCCAGTGCTCTGTCTTATCTGAGCTGGGAGAACTTTAACAGCGCTTACCTCATGTCCGATCCCCGAGATAAACGTCTTGACCTGGGGCAAATTGAGATAATAGCATATCCTCTCGCCTTTGGCGCCACATTCGATGGAATCAGATTCTCCGTCATTTTGGGGCAAAACGAGAGCAACATTCAAGCAGGAAACAGGAAAATGAACATGTCTGATATTTTGATAGGTCCATTTCCGGTCTCAATCTGGATTCTTCTTTGGGTAGCAATAGTGCTTGTAACAGGAGTGCTTTGGATGACTAGCAATTTTGAAGGGGGCGGCAAATGGATATTTTGGTTATTTTCAGCCTCTCTGGAACAAGGCGATGGAGACCTGCGAGGAATGAGGAACCGAAGGAACGGAGTTCTCATTTTAAGCTGGATGATGGGAATGATCATCCTGAGAAATTTTTACACGTCTAGCATGACTTCGCTTATGACGCAAGCGCCAAAACCAGAAAATATACCAGAATCGATGAAACAGCAATTTGTGGAATCAAATTTACAGGAAATTCCGTTCGTATTTTCAGATGATGTATTATCGATTGATCTAAGCCGTCAGTTGAATGTGCTAATAAAGGTTAGACAGTCAAATAACGAGCGGCAAAAAAAGAGGGACGGTTTTGAATCTAAAATTTTGGATAGACTGCATATCATCCGATCGGAAAATATACTTTCTGACAAAAGTCATATTGTAACTGACACCATAATAAATGTATCAAAAGGGCTACCAAAGCGCTGTCAAAAATTTGCAAATAATGAAAATCTGATCTATCGATACAAAAAAATTGAGCCAAACTTTTGCCCAACATCTGGAAGATTTGCATGGCTACAGAATGAGATTGGCAATCGACTTCCGGAAAGGCCACGATTCATGAAGCCGCTGTTTGATGTTTTTGGGAAAAGGAAAATAATGCAGAATGTTGTAGAGCAGGTGTTTCTATTCGAGCCAACTTTATGGTTTGTTTGCAAAAAATATTTTTATTTGGACAAATTTCTATTTTTTTGGCAGCCTTGACTGAAAGCGGAATTCAGGGAAAGTTTATAAAAGGGCATGACTCATTTGTGCAAAAAAATGCGATCGATAAAGTCAATGAAATTGGCAGATTTGGAAACACGTGGAATCTGTATACGTACAGTAAATTGGCGGTTGCTGGTAAATTTTTGAATCCTGTAGGAGAATCGGAAACTTATATCACGTTTGATGATTATTGGGATATATTCTTGCTTTATATGATTATAATTGGTTGTGGAATTGCCATAGCTGGTTTGGAAGTGTTGGTAGTATTTATGAGAAACCTGTTTGTAGATAAAATTGATAAAAGTGTCTTATTTCGAGTCATCAGTGGCTACTATATTTTCATGAAAACCTGAAAATGTTTCTATAAAAAGATTTGTTGTAGGCAATGAGCATCTTAGACTTGTAAAAAATCAAAGCACAAGTAAGTTTGCAATCTATGGGGGAAATTATTAAGATATGAGATGAAAAATGGGGCACTTTAAGACGTTTGGGAAGACCTGTAATATAGTAGCTAAATTTAACAAAATAGTTTCATACGGTGCAGCGATACAAAGCTTTAGAAGGAATCTCTCCTAAAATAATATGTTATAGTAGTAATTAAACTGCACAGTTTTATTGTAAAAAGCACCTAAATTATGAAAAGTAAATGAAAGTACACAACAAATAATATAAAAAGGAAAAAAATTCACTGAAATTTAATCTAATATCATGTTTCTTTACGTACATGTTTCTATTGCACAATAGCTATTCTTTCTGTGTAATCACATCAAGTAATCTCATACATGACAATTGACAGCTTCGTGCAGCTTTTTGAATATGGTTGGATTTTTTGTAATGGTTTTGTCTGCCCAAAAGCATTCTGGGATTATTACAAGCAAATGTTTTATATAGTAATCTAATCCGCTTTTCATCCTCGAAAGTGTTGTGATCTAATTATAAAATTTGAAGACGACAATAAATCAATTGACAGGAATGACCTGTAGGTGATAGATTTTGATGTGTCAATGTAGCAATGTTTTAAAACGTCACAATTACTCAATTTTGTGTACTTCCTTTCCCTCGCTGCAGAAGAAAACAAAATCTTCTAAGGCTAAATCATACTTTGACTCTTTTACTAAGATTTTCATAAGAATTTGACTTACATTTGTTTACACACTTCCCAATGTCCGGTTTATTGGACAGTCGTTTCCGGTTTGTCTACCGAATACCCCCCCCCCCATATCGCTTATATTTTTTTGCAGCAATAATTTGCAAGCAAAGTTTTATCCTATATTGTCAAAGTACCGTTTATTTTGTTTTTGTAAGCGCCCAAAAAGCAAACCATGTACTGTTTTATGTTTAGTAGAGAATCGTATACAGGAAAACGGTATGATAAGATGGGCTGCGTTTTGATAAGTTTATAACATGAATTATAAGGCTAAATGATAGGATTGTTAATCTCCGTCTTTCTCCAACGTAATTAGCAATCAGTACCTTGCTTACTGTACGTTCGACCTTTCTGTGAGGAGTCTATTAAAAAACTAATTAGTCCACTCGATATGGATATGACCATAAAAAATACGTGTATACTTTTTTGGATCACACTTTTAATTTCATTCGTGGGTTAATTAGGATCAATAATCTCTAAATTTAGAGGAGACCATGATATAGAAAACTTGACAACAATAAAGATTTTTGTATAATTTCAATAATTGCAATTTATTGAGTGCAATCTAATGTAAGTTATTCTTGAACAATTTAGACTAAAATTACAACATTAACCGTACCACTTAATATAGAGTTCAAGTAGGTCAATAGAAAGGAACCATCAAAAAATCCAAAGAAGCCCGCATGAACCTTCATTAGCTGACAAGACATTAACCGTCGGCTTCTGTACTTACTATATTCACCACAATCCCTAATCCACACAAATTTAAAACTTCTCGAAAGCGAAAATATCATTGAGGAAGCGGAAACGCCAAAACATAAAATACAAAACACGAGCACAAACAAGAAAATAATTGTTGCATAAACAAACGGAGAAATACTTATTCGAGAGCTAGCTATCACTACTACCGACCCGCAAATTACACATGACAAATATCCAATTAGAATTAAGGTTGGCCACAAAACTTTTCCCACTTCGTTTGCCATCAGTACCGAGATTTCTATCCGATGGTACATGCGTAACGTTGCATTAACTATTTTATTAACAGGATTAGTGATGCGTTGCAATAAAAGAACGATTCTAAGCCCGAGTATAAAGTGGGTTAGTAAATAAGAAAACATTACAAAAACAAAATTTAAGGTTACACTTATCATAAGTATTGGACTAAAACAACGGTAAATAATTATAAGTATTTTACGTTTTATATGCTTTTCTACCAATATTAAAACTGGATCTATGTTGATTATTACTGTTGAAAATGCAAATGAAAAGGTTATCAGTTTTATTCCCAATATAATGAGATAAGTTAAAAGTTCTATGGCTGCTTGGAGCTTTCTGTTGTTGAGTTCTGTTGCATTTGAGATGCATTCTAGAATATAAATTTAAATAGAACCCGTTAAATAAATGCAACTTTATTAAAAATGAAAATAAGTTCGAGATTTACCTTTACGGAGTTGCTTTACATCTCTTAGGTAAACAGTTATCTCAATTCTTTTATAGAATATTGTACATGAAAATATTATGGTGGCACCTAGAAGCACAAACGACAGCGTATGCAGCATAACGAACCACGTTTGTAGATCTCTTCGATCTATACCCAAATTTCCAGTGAAGAGCAGAGCAAGATAGATCGTGCAAAAATTTCCAACAAAATTAACCAGAATCCATGGTGTTATTTTTGAATTTTCGGAAAATTTAACTTCATGTGTGCTGATTTGCCAGACTAGGGGCATTTTTATCCAGAAAGTTCGCTGAAAGATTGTAAGTTTGTCAAGAGTGCGAAGAAGGATAAGTTCAGCTATATGAATTATAGCATGACTTGATGGTTTTGGACATTTAAGCATTCGACGATTATGTAAAAGGTTGACATCCATTTTTTGAAATTTCGGGAATTCAAATAAATGTCAATAGAAGGAAACTGGAACGTATTGATTAAAGCTACAGAAATGTGGGTCAATTGGTGAGCTTTAAAACAGCGACTCAAGAAACATACAACTTACTATTTGCTCAAAAGTGTAGTTAAAATTTTTATTCCAAAATAGAAAAGTCGACTTTAAAAATGTTTTGATCCCCAAATAGCGGTTTTTAAAATTTATTGAATATTTTTAGTTTGCACGTTATAAACTACAAGCCAACCATTTATAAGTACATGAGAAAGTTGGCATTGCGACTAAAAAAATTATTTCACAAAAGTGATGCTTACCCGTTTCACTTTCCACTATTGATTTTAAAATGCATGGTTTCTCGGTTACTAAAATAAGTTATTATATCCAGCTGTAATAATAGCGGATAAACCAATGCCAATATTAAATTATGCTTCAGCATGGTCATTTTGTAACTGTTTCTAAAAAGCCATCAAAATTGAAGTTATATTTCAAATTCAAAATTACATATTTCACAATAATAGCACATGGACTTCCTGAAACCTTCATCTTCATTTTTATGCTTGACTCTAAATCGAATGTGAAAAAATGTTTTTATTTCATCCGCATAAAATTTATTTAACATTTACATTAGTCGCATGTATTATGAGATTATTACAAATTAATTCATTTAAAAACAAGGTTGAAAATGGAATCGAAACGTGCTTCCTCGCTCGTCCAAAATATTCAGCTTTTTGCGTGTTCCGAATTCCAATGATTATTGCTTCACCGTTCAGTAAAAACTTAAAATTTAGCTGTGCCGGTTGTTGTTTTCTTCAAATTGCATTAATTTTTAAATAGCAGCAATGGAATCTAATGTTTATTTTCTCCCCTGACTTTATTAAATTATCCAAATAAACGATTTGTCTTAAATGGACGCATTTTCTAATGTGTTTCAATGACCTCCCAAAACTTTCGTCGACATACATTATTTGATTTTTTCGATCAAAAGAATTTGTGTAATAGTTTTCTTAATTAAAAATGCATTATAATAAGCGACGTATTTCTTTCATGAAAAATTACAGAGTCAAATCGAAGTTTTACTGACAGACAGAATTCCAGGATTCCTTAGTGTCTCTAGCAAAACTGTCTTCTAACAGTTATTTCACTTTTCCATTCACGCATTCAGAACTTTCCAATTTATAAGATTCGCCTTTCTTGGAAAATGGTATCCAAAAATATAAAACTGCATGTATTTATCATTGTGTATCCACAGCTCAAATGTTTTTCGACATAAAATCGTGGTGAAGTACAACCGACCCAAAGAGCCAGTGCCACTATAAATGTAACTTAGAGCCTCTACCATTAATTAACAGTTTCGATTTTGCAGAACCTCGCCAAATTTTAATACTTTGTCTGAATTATTCTTTTCTCTGGTAACAGTTATCAAAATACCCTGTAACTACATGACCTTTTTTCTATTAGCTTATTTTGGGTGGATTAAATCATCTTTTAAAACGAATTTAATTTTGTAATGTTGTTTAGTAGTTGTTGCCTATTAACTTTTAATTATTCTACAGATACATGAATATAATTTACATGTTTTGAAAACTTTCTAAACTATCTAGAGTTCGGTTACGTAAATTATTATAAATAAGCTTCCAAATAACTTCCTTGATGTGTGAATGTTTTCCGCACGTATGGGATAGTATTTTGTTGAGAGATAAAGACGCTAGAAATGAGTTTTGTGGTTCAAACACAAGCGAATATCATGGCAGATTAACCTTGTAAAATGAGAATTGAGACCCTTTAAATTACAAAGTTAATGCGATGACACTAATTAACAGTAAAATGGCAGAAGCAACTTAGATATCTTAGAGGAGACGTCAAGTCCAAGGGATGGATAAATACTCCAAGAAAAAATATTCAGCAGCGATAGACTCCCACTTTTAAAAATATTTTTTAAAGTTTAAAAGTATCCACGGTTGGATTTTATGAGTTTTTCTAGATCCGTATCTTTAATTTTTTTAACAAAAACATAGGTTTTTTAACTAGCCGTTTTGTTAACACTCTTAAATTTAAATAAGTATAGGAAGCTAGATATTTAAAACATAGCGTATGGAAAATGAACAGAATTTTTTGGGGCAGCAGGTAAACAGGATCTTTTAATACTTTTTGAATAGAAGAAATGCATATATTTTAAAATGCTAAGTGAAATACCAGCTCCGATAGCAAATCCGGCTAAAAGTAGGTTTTGTGTAAGTGAAATTTCGTGAATTTATAATGGAACGATGAATTCACGACAGCGAGGATTAAATACGGGGTTAAAGTATATCCATTAGACCTACAGATACGGTGAC
>JAQIWO010000730.1:0-12555 GCA_034695405.1 Entomobrya muscorum | reverse complement strand
ATTTTCCATCCCATTATCATAATCCAAGAGCCAACAACACTCAACACCAAACCCGTACCCATAAGTGTAGCAGCAAAGGCTCGAAACCCATTCATTCCAATCTGGGTTATGCACTGTAGTTCGGTATACAATTTGAGACTTTTCGCATTCGGCGGCATTTTTGTGATTATTCGAAGACAACTTGTGTGAATGGTGAGGAATGAAAGGAAAGGTAAAAATAGGGTAACATAGGATCTACCTGTTTCTAGACCTACCCATTGGTTCAAAAAGAATTTTATTCCATGTGCCAAATACCAGCAGTGGGGCAATTCGGCAAATCTTCTAAAAAGCTCATCAGCTGGATGTAATTTAGTTAACATTGAAAAACTTGGGATAAATGCACCTATTGTGAAAATTATGAAAATTAGGGCGTGCATGACCAAACCAAGGATATCCACTGATTTTTCCAGGCGGAGTATCATCTTTAGCTCTAAATATTCGTATGCAAATATAATATCATTAAAAATGGGAATGTCAAATAACTTTAAGTGTTTATAAAAAATGAATACCTTGAAACAAAAGTTGTTTGTGACGGCCCTTGTAAATTCGTACACACGTGTGTCTCCTCTCAATTTTCTGTCGAACCGAAACAGCAGGTTGCAGCAACCCTCAAAGAAACATGGACCATGTTGATGAGTGTAGTAATTTAGACTCAACACTAGCAAAAATACAGTAGACAACTGAAGATTCAGAAGTGCGACATGTACTGGAACAGATTTCCGATCGTGAAGATGCTGAACAATGTGGAATACACTACACATGTGGTCAGAAGTAGGACGTTTGTTAAGGCAAGGTATAAAGGGATTTGATTTTTTAATTTCCGGTTAACATTCAGCAGCTCGTTCTGGTTGTCAGCAGTGAGACTGTGGGGATATGGGAGCAACTTTTTGTATATTTGTTGGTTGAATTTGTAGGCAGCCCATTGTAAGGGCGTTGCCATTTTACATAGTGTGCTTAACCCTTTTAATATCTTCGAATTTCCACTATTCACAAATAATAATAATTTACGCTTATAAATTAAACTAATCTAATGATATAAGTAAAAAAAGTAATTTAAAAGTGAATGCAAGTATTCATCAATGTTTTGAAAATTCGATGCGTTTAGATATCTGAAAGCATGTACGTGTACTAACTTATTTGGCTTTGCTCACAGTATATTATTTTATTAATGCGACGAATAAATAATCAATATTGAAGAATATCTGCTTGGGCGTGGCACGTGTTTAGGTATAACGTAAAAACCAGTCATGCTTGAAGACACAAAGCTTTCGTTTTCCATAAATCAAGCTTAAAGCTTATATTTATTCAAATATGTTTATAAGGAATAAAAATCTAGTCCATCCATGTTTATTTTAGAATTTTAAAGGAAAACATACACCCTTACATTAAGCCCGACATGGAAAATCGTACGCAATACAGCAACTTCGTTGCTGTATTTGGTTTTGGGCCCAAATTATGGTAAACAAGGAACAAATTTGTTTAACGAGGGATGATCAAAAAAATTTGATTTCCTTCTTTTTTTCTTACGACAAAGAACATTTGCCATGTCTGCATAAAGCTTATTCTGTATTTTGTTTCCCTACGTTTTCTTCCTTTTTGAAAAATCATATTTAAAAGAGGAGGAAAACGAAGGTAAAGAAAATGTGACTATGACTTTGCATATTTTTTAAATCACATGCTCAAAAGTAAAAAAAGAAGTCAACATGTTTTCAAATAATTTTATAAGAAATAAAATGGACATGTATTTAACCTATTTAAACTAAAACAAAGCAAAGTGTAAAGCTGCGTCTTGAATATAAAATATATTAAGCACGTAAAAAAAACATTTAAATGTCATGCTAAATAACAACTTGTTATTGTCAGCAAGAAATAAAAACATTTACCGTATATAAAAGTCGGTTGTGGTGAATAAAAATTTGGTTTTTCTTACATGAAAGAAAACAACTTATAGAATGTTTAAATAACTAATGATATTACAAGCTTGTGTTTTCCTTAGTTTATTTCTTTTTAGCTTTGTTAATACAATAGAGTGAAAAAAATTTAGCATGAAAAATAAATTTTATCATGAATTTATCCTAAGAAAGCAGAGAAATACGAGGTGGAAATAACAGCTTCAGTTACATTTGAGCAAACATAAAGCTTCCCAAAAAATTAGTTGATGCCCTAAGTGGAATATATAGTTTTTAAACCACAAGCTATTAAATTCATCCCGATCATACATGGCGGAACAAATATAATTAAACGCGTTGTAAATAATCTGAAGCTTTACAAATTAGTTTAAAGGATAATGACAGACCATATAAATTTAAATTTAATGATGTTAATTTATGCAAAAACATAAAAGAGTATTCTAAAATGCATTTGTAAGAGTACGTAGCCTCAAATATACAATATCGTCAGCATTTTAACGGAAAGTACACGACATGGGTAGTAGGTTCAGATTATTTATTTCAAAGCAGCCCGGAAAAATTTATTTTAAAGAAGTGTAATGTGTTAAGATTCGAAGTCAATCTAGGATAATTTAACAATAGAAAGAATATTTCCGTGCTATTTAAACAAGTTTTAACAAGCATCATTGGAGATTTTCGTCCTTTATTTAAAATTGTGTTGCAGTTTGCATTAACATCTTTTTCTTTTAGGTTATGTATGTAGAATCTTGTACGATATGGTTTTGTCAGCATTTTATTTCCCTTAAATCTGATCAGCCAAGACTTTTTTCGGGTCGATAATCGAGCTTTTGGGTAATCCCCTTGGCCACACAAATCTAACCGAGCTTTCACTTATCTCCCCACATGTCACCACTCTTGGCAAAGTTTGGCTGAGAAGCATGTACACATTAATTGTAAAAAGAGACATGAACAGGTATATTTCCACAGGAAATATTTTCCATTCCATTACCAAAAAAATCCAGGAGCCCACAACACTAAGCAAAAAACCGGTCACCATAAAAGTAGCAATAAAGGCTCGAAGCCCTTTCAAACCAATCTGGTTTATGCATATCAACTCTGTGTAATATTTAAGGCGTTTTGAACTCATAGGCATTTTTGAAATTATGCGAAGACATTATGTGTACATGTTGACAAAAGAGTAGCAGGGTAGAAATAGTGCCGTGTAGGATCTTGCCACTTCTAACGTACCGCATTGTGCTAAGCAAAATGGTATGGGAAACTCAAAATAGCAGAGCTCATTACCCTGAAGTGTGTTAGGTAGAACGCTGGATCCATTTTAAAAATCATTCCGATGCATGGAATACCGGCTGCCAAAATGGAAATAATTCCAATAAGCCCATGCATGATTAACCCAATTAGTTCTGCAGAATGGTCCCTTGTAAGAACCTTCTTTGATTTTACAAAATAAAAATAATGGTTAAATTTCGATTCCACTTGAATAAATTTATTTAAAATTACTTTACCTTCAAGTAGAAGCTTTTTGTGATCGTGATTGTAGATATTAGAATGTACACGCTTGTTTCTTCTCAATTTTTTGTCGAACAGAAATAAAAGGTTGCAACATTCAACAAAGCATGATCCATGTTGAACCATGTAGTAGTTTAGGGCGGCAGGTAACAAAAGTTCTACCCCTAGTTAGTTGCAAATTTAAAAACGCTAATTCCAGAGGTATGTAATTTGCATCCTGGAGGTACATGATTGCGCGAAGCTTAAAGCAAAAATCCTACTCTTCAATTTAGATGTGATAAATTTCGATTTTGCTTAATTTTTTCAACTTTGATTTATAATTTATATATTTAAATTGTCACAAAAACTAGTTTAGTGAACAAAATAGCAATGTTTTTATAAACACAGACTTTGTCATATGAAACCATTAAAGCATTAAATTATTTTTTATTGATGTTTGATTGCTTACAAATCATTTGGGTTAAAGACAATTATTAGCTTTATAATTTCTAAAATAAAACATAAACTTTGGGAAATTACATTACAGCCCAAATATTTTATTTTTCATATACCATATTTCTTCATTTATAGTTTAATTACAGTTTAATTTTCCCCACAGAAGCAGTACATATCCTAATACTTTTCCATAAATTGGATTGTAGGTTTGTTAATCAAAGCAATGTTGTCCTTAGCCGTCAAAAAATCCAAATGATTATATCGATCATGATCAACCCGGTACATGCGCTGAAGATTCGGCAATTTTTCAGAGAGACGATGAACATCCTAGAAAATCATTTCAAGCTATCTTAAATCATGATTTTTTTTTATTTAAATGAGAATAATGACAATTTCAAATAATTAAAAAAGTACTCACAGATTTTACAGCCATCCAATCATTTTCTCCCCAGTAAAGAGCAACAGGTGCAGTGACCTTTTCAAGCTGATATTCTGGAGGACTTTAAGTTCCATAAACTCGCCGATTTTTGATCGGACCAAAATCAAACTTCCTAAATTTTCCATGGTTAATACCTTGGGCATAGTGAGCAAGATTCCTGACGCTTGATCCTGCAGGAATGTGCCCTAGTATGGTCGGCAATAGAGCCTACGCCAAATATTTAATCTGGAGTTTTTAATTAATTTTCAAATATTCTTAAATCCCTCATACAAATTTTATCACTTACGCGATCCAACTGTTCCGAATCATATCCTACAAGAAGGAACACAATATTACTGCACATTTCTTGAAACCAGCTTTTCTGATGACAAGCCGTTTCCCCCAAAAATTCCATTAGTTTGTTGGATGGCATTAGCTCATGCATCCCAAACATTCTCATCATTCACTAAAAAGCAAAATTAAAAAAAAACGTGATGAAATGTAAAAAAAAAATCCATTTGATAGTCAAGTGAGAACCTCAAAGTTTCCAAGTAATGGGGAAAGAAGCCGAAGTGGGCTTCTCATGTGTTCAGTGTACGCGACAGGTGCAAAGGCACTCATCAGCTTAATTTTTGAGTTGTACTCGGGCCGTTCTGACATGCACACCCAAAAGGCTGGGGTTCCCATTGAATGGCCGACATAGTAAATGCTATCGACTCCAGTAAAACTTAAAGCGTAATCGATGCTCGCTGGAAGATCTAAAAAAAATTAAAAGTTTTGAATAAATAGGTTGGATGCCACTGTCAGTCAAACATTCAAACCAAAAAAGAAGATTAAACATAAATTACCATAGACTCCGATTTCGTTCCAGCTAAATTAACAATTAATACATTTTACATTCATTAGTATTTATCTGGCAATCCAAAATTGCTTATTTGCAATCGAGTTTCATAGTTTGCGTCTGTTAGCTTTTACCTGAATGACCAAAATGCATGCCTGTCCTTGACAGGATGTAAAACAGTATGGTTTTTGGAGTACGTATTTCCACGAAAGTTCCCCATCCACACATCGTAACATTCATCGGCTAAATTGTAAGCTGAAATTTAAATTAGCTGATGAATCTCACAATAAATATTTTTAATGGCATATCCTATAAAAAATTCTAATTTCTACCTAGACCCTTTTCTGGCCCTGCAATTATCCAATTGGAGGAATCACAAAGAAGTCCATGTTGAAGCCAGACCACACGTTTTCCATCTCCAGGGCCACATTTTCTTCCGTAAGGAATGCGATGGACTTGGAGAATGTAACCGTCATCTGTGGTCACATAATGGGTTTCCACAGGATAGCCGTACTTTTCGACAAGCTGAGACTTTAAAAAATTAAGGACAAAGTTTCTTAAGATTCACAAGTTCATGAGTTTATACAAAAAATTAAATTCCTGATTCCTGACGTACAACTTACCACAGTCAAAGACGCGTCTTTATTATCAGGCACCCACGAGCCATTTGTAAGAATGTTAGTTGACCTTGAAAGGGCTGAATGCTCCGTGGGGGTTCTGGATTCGACAATTGCCACAATGGCTAACAGTCCCAGAAAAAGCTTCATATTATTTTTTTTAAAGTTAGAGGCTTGCAACTACTGCCTGAGTAAAATTGCGTCGGCAGGTATACGAACGTTAACTGACGACTAGTTCAAGCAAGTGTTCAGATATTGAAACTTTAAATGCAAAAAATATTCGGTTTTTATTCTAAAAAATGCTACCTAAGAGCCAAAAGCCAGAGTGTTTGCTGTTCTGGTGTGGTATGATGAATGTCAAAGTCAATAATGTCCAAGTGTCAATCAACTAGTTATGCAACTTGGAGAAGAAAGGTTGCATGCAACTTCACAATACCTAATAATCAGAAAAGATCTTGTGTGAGCAGATCGCATCATTTTGAAAACTTCTGCAAAATTTCAAGAAATTATTTGTTATAAAAAATATACAGACATTAAGCAAATACAGTTGTGATCGTGACTGCAAACTTTGATTGAACTTACTAGAGAAAAAAACATTAAAATCTGTTGCAGGTTTACTTTCTATCAATTTATAATTAGTTGACTGACACTTTTGTATACATACAGTCTGGGCTCATCGGATATATACAACCACTCTAAATATGGCTATATGTCCGCTCCAAAAAAATATATATCCTTTCGACGTTTTGTTTAAGCAACATGTCCATTTAACTAGCATAGAAACTAAAATAGCTAGACTAAGAATTTTAAAAGCTGCCCACGGTGAACTTCTGATTGCCCACGGTCAAAAGTTTTTAAATGTCATCAGCTTTAATAAAAAAAACAAAATAACTTGTTACTCCTATACAGTTTTTGTTACTGCTCAATATTCTTAGAAACACTGAAAAACGGATATATTTATCCGTTTTTTGCGGATTTATATATCCGGTGAGCCCTAATTGACATCACAATATTAATAATCAAAAAAACCGATATACCCGTTAGTAAAGTGCTGTGAGTTAAAAAGGCTTCGTCGGCGTGTTTCCTATTCATTATAATATTATATAAAAAATAGCAAATAAAAAAAATATTATTTTTTAAATTTTCTCCGATTGGGCTGAAAATCAATAGGGTTCTTACTTATGACCCTAAGAATATGTATACCAAGTTTCGTGAAAATCGGATCATGCGTTCTCGACTTATCGTGCCGACAGACAGACTGACAGCAGGACAGACATTTACTCGGTATAGATATTTTTTTTATCTTTGTTGATTTTATTAAGTACCATACGGCACTGTATAATCAAAATAATCTGTTATGAATGAATATATCTTTACTTGCAGCTACGTTAGATGATTGCAATGAAAGCGGCGTTTGTGAATGCGAAAGATGACTTAATTTAAAAGTGAGTGTAATGGATGTGCAACATATTCGTAACGAAATCATGAAATCAGATTTACCAGTCGATCCCCTGAAAAAATAAACCTCAACCGATTATTTAAAAAATTGTATTCAAATTTTCATAACGAGCAAGCTACATAAGGAGAAGATTGCTACGAAAACTGAGAAAAAGAGTTGCCAACTTGAAATAATACTGAAGCAATTTTCAAAACTAAATTTTGCAATATTTGATAATGTTTTGGTTATGGAGGATAAGACGAATATCCATACTGGATTATCAACAGTCACCATTTATTTCTTCCATTAAATAGATGCCAGAAGCATTGTGTAAGTTCTAAAAGCCGACAATTTGAATTGGTTTGGGAACACACAAGCTATATCCTATCGCAGTGGAAGAGTCACGTTTCAAACCAGATGTGTTGTGACAATCATAAATGTTGGTCATTCGCTGATGGATGGATGAAGCATTAAATATAACTTGGTCAAGCAAAAACATTACTTTTTAAATTTACTTTTAGACGAATTAAACAAATTACAGCAAATTCAATTTCAATTGCATCAGATGGCACAGATTTTGGAGAATACATACATCTTTTTCGTCAGCTTTGTCGTTGCACGTTGTCAAGGAAGAATCTGTGGACCACCCACTTCACGACACCACCTAAGTCTAGGTTATTCCTTGATTGTCAGACCTGCTTAACTGCCAGCCACAATCACACCACGCAACTTTCAGAAAATATCTACACCTGTTGATTATCATCTCAAAGTATTCAAGTCGCGCGATATGTCACCTACCACAGCTACTTTGACTTCCACCCACTGCCCCTCAATCCTGAATCTGCCTTCCCTACCAAAGCCTACTCTCCAGCAGAAAACCACAGAAAATGCGACATTCGGGGTTAGTTTTTCCATATACCTAAGTCAGTTCGCTTTCGCTGTTATTGTTACGACGGGTCTTTCGGACTACTCGTATGGTGATAAGATTTTTCATCAGAATCCTTGACAAGTGACATTACCTCCTTTACGATAAGATTCCTCCACTCCAACAATAAAATCCTGCTCTTTTCTTCCTCCAAAGTGAAATTTTCATAGTTCTTTTTAATTTCCCACAGCGAACCTTCAACCTTCTTAAAAAGAAGCGTCCAACGCCAGAAGGAGTCATCTGCGTCATGGGTCAGCAGCAAGACCACCGGCAACAGTTAAAAGATGGGCTCCTCTGCATCCCTCGAATTGTCCTCTCTCTCTCATTCGACTTCTCACCCGTACCATCGCTGAGTTTTTCCTGATCTTCATCGCTGACATCTGCTTTGAGATATTGCTGGGGTCGACGATCAGGGTCATTGAGGTTGTGACCAACATGCCAACCATGCCATGCTGTTTCGCAGATTGTGACGGATTGAATTCATCATGGGACTACATTTTTAAGAGAAGGATGTACGACCCACGCCTTGGAGAGATTCAGAGGATAGCGCTTTTCTCGGAGAGCGATTTTGTTTATATTTTTATTGAAAATTGAAAAGTGGCTAGTTTTCTTCATGGTCCAGTTCCTGTTGGTCAATGGTCATCGCTGATGCCTTGATTTTCGGCTCACTCTTCTACAAGCACTTGCCTCTGATGATATGATGATGCTTTTTTTTTACATAAAAGTTTATTTTTCATTTCCTCTTTTTTTGGCAGAGTGTCACGGACGGAGCTCTTGGTGCTACATTATGCAGAAAGGGAGAAACAACCAGAGCCTTCGATGGATCCAAAGGATTTCCAATCTTCGTAGAGGAAACGTTGTACTTTTCGGACGACTGGTTTGGTCGATCAAGTTTTATGGGTAATGCCGGGAACAACGGTTCTAATAAATACTATCGTTCGGCATCCGATGTTTAGGCAGTTTGTAAATTGGAGTAGTTTGTAAATATCGTAAACAATGTATTATAATTTTGAAGAGTTGGTGGACTGCTGTGGCGGTGGAGTAGAATTTGTGAACATAAGATTGTAATAAGTAAGCCTGATTGTAAAAAAAATATATTACAAATGTTTTGGAACAAATAAAATAATAAAAGTACATGTCCTCAGCCCCAACGCCAATATGCTTTGTTTCCCGAAAAAAGAAGCATTTCGAACTTCCACATGATTTGTTTTGTTTTGACTTCTCAGCTGAAAAAAAAATTTATCCTTTTTTATTGCTGCTGTGTTGTGTGGCATGTCATTCATTCAGTTCATATTGTTCACTGTATCTCCTTCATAGGAATATTTTGTAATCAAACTAAATTAAATAATAATAAATAAATAAAGTGATCGATTAATTCTTCAGCATTCTCAGCATGTTCCTGATTTCAAAGAAGCCTGCCTTCGCCTTCCATATCCTCACCGGATTCGGATTGCTGTTGAGTCTCCTCTGTCCAGCGAAAGCAAGTAAGAACCAATAAAACAAGCTAATTAGCATTCAATTAGTAATTAATTTGTAATCTTCCATGAAAAAACTACTAACTAATCTTTCAATTATGTTTTGAACAGTTCATTGCTACGCCTGTGAGAACGCCAAGGATGCCAAGTGCACCAGACAAAAGCCTTTCGACTGCTCCACAGAGGATCCCACCATCAACACCTGCTTGACCTCAGTTGGGCGAGATTCCAGTACTGGAAGGCTGGAGAACATCTACAAAGGCTGTGGGCGTGTCGCTGGGACTCATGGGTGCTTGAAGGAGGACGAGGTCAAGCTATGTTTCTGCGTCCAGGACCTTTGCAATGGATACTATCCGGAGGACGTTCAGATGGATTCAGTCGAAATTTCGCTGTTGACCGTTGCTGCCGCTTTTCTTGGAGTTGGACTGCTTATCATCATCGGTCTCATTGTTCGGTCCCGAGCTCGTCTTCTGATGGTGGCACGTTCCCGGAATTTACGGCTCCATCAAGCCAGCTCATTGCATTTCATTTGAAGGCGTTTAAAAATTATTGTTTAAAGTAAAGTGATCATTATTGTTTTGATCAAGTGGTCGTCATCATGTGTAAAGTGCAACCGTTTTGTCAAATAAAATTAATATTTCAAGTACTTCATAATTAATTGCTTTTAAGGTACTCATTCTTACATTTTAATGTCTTTCATTGTTCTGTTTTTTTTGTTTGGTTTCCCGTCGCTAAAAAATAATTAGAGCTGAAATGCATGTTTCCAGATTCCACTGACTGCATTGTTTCAGGTGCACAATAGCGCATTACTTTAGTTTTATTTATTAGTGAGGAACGAAGTGAACGTAACTTATGATATTAGTACAGCATGTCTGTGTTCCGTCCGTCCGTACGTCCGTCCGTCCGTCCGTCTGTACGTCCGTACGTCCATCCGTCACACGCTAGAAACCCATGAAGGAGTGCTCGTAGAGAGCTGAAACTAGGAGTACGGGGTAAATCGATGGCGTAGAGTTCGAATCTTTCACTTTCGAAACTGCAAGTGGCGCCACCTGGACGCAATTAACGATTTTTGTTTAATAATGTTTCGTAATGACACTTGTAAAAATTCATGTACGATTATAAGTTGTTTTGTTTTTATTCGAGGAAGATTACTTCATACAATCTTCAGTAAGTTATTTCATGCTCATTCAAAGAAGCTCGCAGCTCCGTGATGGGACAAGAGTGTACCGTAATTACAAACAAAATGCTTACTTTCTAGATATTCTAAACAGTTCTACATATATCAACTACTGATTCTGTTCATCCCTCTTTTTTATGATTTTTTATCCGCACAACTTACAATTAGACTAGAAAGTACAACTACGCAATTTACGATAGCATTTCCTCTAAAATTTACATGTACCGTATGCTCGTGTTTTTAAAAAGAGTTTGGGTGTACGACTCGTATCGATATCTAGATCATACTCTTAAATACTTATATTTTTCTAAACATATTTTGAATTTATGCGTAATATCCAAGACATTTCAAAGTTACAATAAACCAAAGCAACGTATTATCCTTTTAAAAATATCACGAATAACACAGAGATATTAACATACATTGACGGATTAAACTTTTAATCGTAATCATCAGATTTCACGTGGCGAAGGAAAGCATATTGCAGAATGATATTTGTATTCCCCTGCCCAAACCATTGTTGTTGATTTGTTAGTATTGATTAAAATTACGTTTTTTTTTGTAAGTAGCTTGGTTTAAAAATTGACGTTTGCTGAGCGTTTTCTCCAAAAAAATATTTCCGATTCTTCTTTACATACATTCCATTGCAACGATGTGTTACAGAAAGGGATAAATGAGCCCAAAAAACCAAGACAAGATAAAAACGTATTATATCTGCTCGAAGAAGTTGTATTACCATAAAAGAAGATACGCAGTACTTAATTTGTCTTAAATATGGTTAACAGTAACACTTTTTTATAGCCACACCGCTTGATGGTAAAAATCAATATTATGAGATAATTTACGCCTTCCTTATTTAGTATTTATGAAGAAAATGGAAAACTAAATTGAACACGATCACAATGCTCAGCTCACAAAGCCAGTTAGGCAAGCAATTGCATGTTATGTCAAATGAGAATTCAAAGCAAGAAAATTTATTTTCAATTTTAATCTTGCTCCTAGGCTGAAACAATCCGAATTGCCCCAAATCCTGTGCTTGCTTGTCACGCTCATGTGCCTCGTGTTTTAATTTGAATAGTCATTAAAACTCAAGTAGGCACATTCAAAAACACGTCAAGCTAGCCATACAGGTATTTTTGTTTGTCATTTGGTTTCCACGTCATTCCATCTTTAAGTGGAAGAAACAGAAGACATCTTTAGCTTACTAAAGAATAAACCATTTTCTCTTAAACCTGTGTAGATATCCTTTTTTTGAAGCACAATAAAATAAACTCTGTCAAACATTTGTAAAATATACCAATTGCAACCAACAAGTTAAAAGACACTACATGCAATATCAAAACAGTCTCAATAAATGCATTTTTGCGATCCAATCGAATATTAACACACGAGTAAATATAATAATAATAAAAACTAAATACATACAAATTTACAGCAGTTTTGTCGTGTTGATGAAAAAAATATTTTCATGGTAAATTAATGCTCGTGAGTTTAAGTAGCAGTACTCAAAAAATTCTTCTGGCCTTTTAAACCGCATAAAGAAAAGCTACTAACCCGAGACATTGGATATAACGTACAAAATTTGTATTATTTTGTTAGAATGAGACCGCATATGTGCATCTGTTCCTTACATTACATCACAGTTGAGATGAAAGTTAACAAAAGAGGATTTTTCATAAAATGTGCAACAATGTTTCTCATTGTCTGATTGTGTGTAGTTGACAATAAAGATTAGTTATCATTATTAGTAAAGATAACCCTCCTCGTCTCTCTC